>APFE030779820.1:100584-163698 GCA_000404065.3 Pinus taeda | reverse complement strand
TCTTCATAATGTGCTATCATTTCCTCCGTGAAAATTGACCACGTAACAAGTTTTTTACGAGAACAAAGCCCTTTATACCATAAAAATTGATCCGTTTCTAAATATGAAGATGCAATACATACCTTTTGTAATAGTGGTACACCATGTAGATCAAAATATTGCTCCATCTGACGTATCCAATTTACCGGATCATTGCCATCAAACTTCCTCATCTTGCTTTTTCTTGATTTTAGGAGCACGATCTTGAAATGACTGTAAATCTGTACTTTTAGATCTTTAAGTTCTGCAACTACGACCTTTAGTATTCCTGTGTGTCCTCTTTCCAATGCCACCAGTCTGACCCCAATTAGATTCACCAATGAAGAGTTATGCCAAATCTCCCATAGTGACCTGATTATAGACTAGTTCAGTAGAGCGAACTTGTACGATGTGCCACGAGTCACTGTTTCAACCTTTAGCTCTGAAAAATATATAGAAGAAACTACAGTCCATCCTCTTTCTGCACCTTCTTACGAAATTTCAATCTGATTCTCAGAGAGGAAGTTATGACGATTTTCCCTAGGTCACCTATTTTAAATGTAATTCCGGATTTTACAAAAGGACCAACTTCCTCAGATCACATCTCCGAAACTATAGCGCAAAAAGCCCTAAAATTGGGACCCAAGATTTAGCGCGATGTCTTCTCAAATGTGTTTTTTTCAACTTCTGAAACGTCGTAAAACAAAATTTATAGCGAAAATGCCACGATGACTTGTTTGGAGTAGCGAAACCCTAGAATCCAAAGCTCTGATACCAAATGTTATGAAACCAGCTCAAGAAAAGATAGAAAAGATAGATCAATGCCTTAGAATTTAGCCTCTTCGATGGGGAAGCCTCCTTTACATTACATAAATGAAAAATTCTTGGATGATTCAAATGAAAAGACCTCCTCTATATATATAGCAGTCTAAGGGGTCATAACATAATCAGAGCCTACATAACAATAATAATGTAAGGGCACATTAATAACAATATTGGGCTTCTATGGGGCACAATAGTAACAATATGGGTACTACATGGGTACATCAATATAATAAGTGGGTTTTACTAATAACAATAAGGGGTTACACTAGTAGTATAGGGGCCTAACAGAATTTATCTGGAAACTTTGTGAATAGAGAAGAACCAAATCATTCACTTTAAACATGCCCAAATTAATATTCTTATCATGCAAGGCCTTCTCACATTCCTTTTGCATTTACTGGTGAAATCATGCGAGAAACCAGTCTTCTTCCATCTCCTGTAAGGTCTCATTATCTGTCATCTCTCTCAAATTTGTTATGCGCAGGCTTTGCAAAATATATTCAATGGGCATCATTGCATTGATCCCATAAAGCAACCTAAGCAAAGTTCAGCCTATCAACTTCTTGCACGTTGTCCTATATGACCACAGGACTGCTAGTATACACATATTCTAATCGTTCATCTTCGCCTCACAAAACTTTGTGAACACATTCTCCATAATATTATTGAATGCTTCCACTATACCATTGACTTGGGGATGATAGGGCACTATTTTGATGGTACACCTAGAATTCTTTAAGCACAACACTTATTGTTCCATTTAGGAAATGATACCCCTATCACTTATCAATACCTTAGGACACCCAAATCGCGTTAAGCTCTATTCAAATAGGAACTCTGTAGCTGTAGCAACAATACAATCCTTTATTGGTTTCGCTTCCACCCATATGGTTAAGTACTCCGCTGCAGTAGTAATGTACCATTCCCCTGTCTTCCTTCCTAGTGCTTGTATCAGACATACAATTACGTTTTCTCATTTTCCAAATACTTGTAACAAAACTTGCGGGTTCAAGGGAATTTCATCTCTTCATGAAGTCTTTCCCATCCTTTGATAAGCATCACATACTTTACAAAACTTCGAAGAGTATTTATGCACTACTAGCCACCATCACCTTTCCCATAGAATCTTCTGCACAGTCGCCTTCCCTTCACAGTGTCCTCCCACAACTCCTCCACGTGCTTTGGTGAGGATACTAGCGTGCTCAAACTCTAGAAAATATCGACACAATATTTCATTTGTTCTGATCTTATACAAGTGATCCGTAATCATAGAAAAATTAGCAGCATGGACCACTAGTTCCTTTTTCTGTTGATCAGAATAAACTTCTAGAGTTGTTCCAATAGACAAAAATTGAATTATATCAGCAAAATGGTCATCTACAATGCGCACAGTAAAGAGTTGTGCATCCGAAAACCCTTCCTCCAAACTAGTTGGTTCTTCACCTATTTCGATCCTTGAAATATGTGATTTGGTCCTTGTTGGGTGCTAAAAGGTGTCTTTTAAAACTCCTAATTACCTCACATTAATCATCAACCTGGGCAAGACCTTTTATCCCAAGAGTGGACACAATATGTTCATGCTATAAATCCAGAGAGTAATGTTTCTTAAAATGAAGTATAAACCATTGATACAAGAGTAAACGGATGCATTTATAAAACTCAAATTGCAACTGTTAAACTAAATATTACATCTAAGAATCAAGACTTAATCCTCTGCTAAAATCATGATAAAATCTCAAACGAGCGATTCAATTCACAATAGCATCAAACAAGAGAGTAGTAGCATTAACCAATCTCTTCTAGCTGATTCTATCTAAATCATACTTAATCTCAGTCAAGAAAATCAAATAGAAAGGATGTCAACCGAGAGTTCAATAGCGGTAACCAAACTCTTTCAGCTGATTAAATCAACAATGTTCATTGTCTTAATCAGCTAATTAATTTAATCTATAATAAGCATAAATAGAATCAAATGACAATGCTACGAAACATGTAAGGAAAATATTAAATGTATAAATTTAATAAAAAACAAATAAGATAAACTCACAGAAACTGGGAAAAATATCAAACCACACAAACATGCATGAATCAGAAATATATAACACAAGTGATAGAAGTTCAATCCACTAGAGGTCGGGCCCTTAGCCACCAGCAAATACTACTGAGCTACTTCAGAGAATACAAATGAACAACAACGTAAATTATATATTAACCATTGAACTCAAGTCTCGTTACAATATGGTCATGCTCTCCACTGTATGAGTCTGTAAATTAAAATTATGAGTTGAAATAAACAGAAATCGATTCCTTTTTCTCCTAGCGTCTTTTTCTTTTATAGTAAGAAAGAGTTAAAAGATAAATGTGATCCCTCAGGATCGGAGATCCTAAGGGAGTCGCAGTTGAATGCTATCCTCTGACACCCTTCATATGTGGCATTGATCCTCTTGATTTGTCCTCTGACCTGACCACAACTGACGTGCCCCATTCTTCCTTTGTTGGTTTATGTTGTTCCATCTCTAGGGAACATCAACTGCTCCTTTCATTATTTCTCTGCATAAAAAGGTATAGGAGTTAGTTATAGTGGCTAAACCTTAATCGAAAGTAGTTCATTTGTTTCCTAAAAAATTGGTCTAAAAACATGATGTTGAGCCAGGAGCAGAAAGGTGGGCCCTTCCTTTCCTTCAGGAAATTCATAATGAGCTCGATACCTTATAGGGGGATACCAAATGATGGGGCTCTGAAACTGGCATCCTAACCAATATGGTCCTTCTCTCAAAATAAGATTGCTATAGGTTAATATGCGGGCCGCATAAAGCTTTAAAAGTTCTGTAATTAAATTGTTCCCTATCTTTCACACTACGAGTGGAGATCACTCATCTGAGCTTAGATGTAGTCAGAGATCTTTCTTGGATGGAGAGGAAATATGATATTCATTTCTACACAATCTCCTTATGTATGAGCCTTAAAGTTTTAATCACCCCTTCTCGTGTCATTTGACTCTTATGGCTGGAAAACATTTTTAAGGGGTTCTTAGGTTCACTTCTCACCCAAAGATTCAATCCATGTTCCTATCTTTGAAATGAATTATAATCTTTAAACCATTTGAGTTGGTTAACTGCAAACAAAATAAAAGCCTGGAATTGAATATATCCTACAAAAGGGTTAGGGTTATTTTCCACCTCATTCTCTAATATGAAATTGTACAGGTAAAACTCACAAAGAAGCGTTTGGACCTTTACACCATGTTGCTTGCAAAAATTTATAAAATCTTTAATTGTTCCTAATTCAATTGGTTACCAGCTCTTACGGCTTTAATTTTCAATAAAATATACCATTCTAATAAAAACAAGGCATAATTGGTGGCACGAGACCTGCATTCCAGGACATCCGAGTACAGTGATCAGATGGTGTTTTTCTGACTTATGACTCTATCTAGCTTGAGCTTGATCTTATCCAATTTTTTCTTCCGCCTTTATGCATCTGTCAAAAGTATTGCTCTCTATTATATTCATTTCCCGAAGTTGTTTCTGCAGCTCTTGATATTTTTTCCAGGAAATGGTTTTTTGTTCAAGTTGTTCCAACGTGAGCCAATATTGTGTCAATTCCTCCTGAAGATTTAGTACAATGGGGTCATGGTGCGTCATAATGTCTTTGGCTTTTATGTTCGCCTGAGTGCCTATACTATAAGAGGAGATATCGTTTGTTTGTACTTCTTTATTATAGGAGGTACAAACTTTCATCGGAGTAGTAGACCTTTTTGGGCACTGCAACCCCAATCATAAATGTCCATAAACTGAGGGATCCTAAGTCCCTAAAAGTGTTGCTTCACTACCTAAAGGAACAAGGTCAGCTAACTACATCATCTCCCAGAATTTCTCCACTAAATACTACTCAGAAATGTTCAAAACTGGACCATACAGAATACCCAGTGCAGAGGGTGCGATGCATATTACCTTCCAAGTGTAAAGGGTGCAATGCATATGGGATGGCCACTTTGTAGGGTGCAATGGGTGATAATGGACAAATGGTAGAGACAATTTGCGATTTGGAAGATCATAGAATCTTCCAGAAGCTTCCCCTCTGACACTTGCCTCTCTGTTTTCGACTAGGGATGAGTAAGAGATCATCAATCTCCAAGTGGAATCAAGAACTATCAGAGATAGGACACTAATCAAAACCCCAGAGGATGACTCACCCCCCTACAATCATCTATATATGGATCCCTCATCATAGAGATCCAGAGGCTGGAATCTTGTATCTTGTAGAGAAGTGTTGTTGGTTTTCTGGTGAAACTTCATAGCGTTGGGTGATCTAAGCTTTACATGAGGTGAAGAAGGGCTTTCTTGCTAGAGGATGATGTTGGGTCAGAACAATTGGCTGTAATCCTCTTGCTCTTCTTGATATTAATAAAGCTATTCAAGTTTTCCTCCACATTCTTGTATGTTTGATTGTATATGCATTTGTGTTGTTAATACATATCTGGTCCTGTTTTATTTATGAATATAGATCTCTGTTCTTCGATAATATTATGCTGCTTTGATTCCACAGGTGCTCTTTGAAGCTGGGTAGATGAAGAAGAAGCGACAAAGATCTATCAGGAAGGAGAGGAATCAAGCAAGGAACCAAGCGCAAGACTAACGTTGGTGCCCTTTGTTCCACTGTTATCTATTTTTCATAAAGGAAAGCGAAAGTAGTCTTTACTTGTTTGTTTCTAAGATAGCTACCACCTAGGTGGGAATAGCAGCTCCAAGTGGAAACTATTTATGGTAACAAAATGGTGACTTTGCTGGGGAGCGAATAGATTGTTTGTTAGTATATCTTTGTTTGTTTTATAAACTTACAAACGTAGCTTGAATTCAAGCCATCTAGCCTTCGAACTACATTTGTTATACAATTGCAAAGTAGATCAATGTTGCTTCAGTCTATCTCTGGGTTTTGTTTATAAATTGAACAATCGATCTACAAATGTTCTAATTGCCCTAAGTGGTGGCTCTAGTAACCTCCTTAGATCAAACCCTATGATTTACATTTACTGAACATCACTTACTCGGCCTAAATCCCTCATTTGAATTGCAAATTGTGAGCAAGGACTGGTTAAAAGTCTCACGCTGGTACCATCGCACCCTCCCTTCAAGGCAGTCTGTATGCATCGCACTTCCCATGTGCAGTAGGTGATATGCATACTGGATTCCCTGTGTGATAGGTGTGATGGTCAGGGAAGGTTAATTTTACCTTTAGACTTTGGTTTTTCTTCACTCTTTTTAGTTCTATTAAGGAGTTTTGTTGTCTATGTTCAGTATATCTTTGTGAAAACCCCCTTCTCTTCCATCATTCTACCTTTATTGTGCAAAGAACTGTAAGTGTTTTTATGTATTGTGCACCATTTTCAGTTTTGCTTTGCAAAGAAGTACCATACTCGAACTGTCGTTTCTTAATCTGAAAGTGTCGTAAGTGTCGTTTTTAGTCATAGAAGAGAATCCCGTTGTTATTGATAGAAGATTGTACTGTTACTCTTGTATATGATTTGAATTAGTAGTTTTTAAAGTTTCAAAAAACAGTTTTCATTTCTAAATGACAAAGTGTCGCCCTTATCTTCACTTCATTTTGAAAAGAAATTTGTTAAGTATTGTCGCTTTGAAAATAACTCATATTTTCACTTAGCTTTCTTATCATCATTTATACATTAAGAAGGCTGAAAACAAATACATGCATGTGCATTTTCATTTAGACTGCTTGGTTTGATTTAGGACAGTGCATTTAGTGTGTGCTCTATGCTCTTTGTTGAAAGATTCTCAATTTTCTTTCCTTAGTAGCTAGGATTTTCATTGCCAAAGGAAGATTAAACAGTTGTTTATCATCTTAGATTGCATTTTAGAAATTGTATACACATCACTTAGTGAAACTGAAAGGAAATTTTTTAAACAATATCAACTATAAAATAAATTTAATGAATCTTAAAACGCTTTCGAACCTAACGCATAACATCTAGAAGTCTAGGCTAGAGATGTACTTTGGTGTCATAAAACCTGGTAACTGTTGTTTCCATTGTTGGTGGGGTGATTCCTCCACTCTGAGATGACAAGTGCCAGTACGAACTTGTGCTCCCACGTACCGTGAAGTATATATTGGGAGACCACCATAGGCTATATCCTTTATCCTTAGGAAGCTGTGCATGCCACCCTATCGATCACAATGCATTGAACACAACATTTGGGAAGATTGACTGCCGTACCGTAAAAAGTATTCTGTAGTTTTGCGATTGTTTTGGTAATCCCCTCTCCCTAGATTTCCAGAGAAGTCTCTTTTGTTCCTTTTCAAACTCCTGAAAAGAAGAGGTCCATCTGAGCACTTGTCACTTCAGGCTCATTAAAAATCGAAGTCGACTAGAGTCATCTTTTGTTTTTAGTCGACTCTTTAAAATTGAAAAAAAAAGTTGTGTCAAAGCGTCTAAAATTTATTTTAATTGGAATAACATCACAAGTTCCCCCATTGGTCTTCAGGTTGAGAAAAATGGATTCTACCAACCAAGGATTTCCCCTTAGAGGAAATCCTAGTCCTTTCTCCTCTTGGGGAGATGTTGGTGCAACCCATATGGCCACATTGTCACTTCCAGGGTTGACGATTGGTTTGCCCGTATGGCTCTTCTCTACCTCTATCGTTCAGAATATCGTAATTCCTTAACAGTCAAGTCAGCAACTAGATGATACTAGAGTTACCCCCCAACCTTCTACTTCATCTGTTTCTCCCTCTCCTCCGTCCTCTTTGCTTGATGAAGCTGGTAAAGCTAAAGATTAAGTAACTGAGAAGAAGAAGAAGTGGAAAGAGAAAAAAGAAAACGGGCAACCATGCGTCATCTAGCGAAAATCCTCACACTGCACCGTCTAAACCTAAATCTCCATGTGTCATTTGCGAAGCAGGCCACTATCATCGAGATTGTCCTTGGACCCCTCAAATCTTAAGGGATTGGTCTCCTCGTTTGCACAATCTGGTGTCGTCAACCTCTGATGATCATGTTGAAAGCACACCATCAACCAGTGAAAGTGAAGTATCTGGACAGAAAAGGAATCGCAAATTTCCTTGTAAATTGTATGAAGGTGATCACGCCGTCAACCGTTGTACCTTCCTAGATGAAGCTAAAAGAGTTTTTGATGACCATCTTGCTTCACTGCTACGGCTCCCTCCTGGATATAAGAAAATCTTGCCAAGTCCACCACTGGTTGAAAATCTAGCTGGCATGCCATTATGGTCGGCCGAAACATCTATCATTGAAAATGAATCCTCTGAATCCATACCAGACGAAAGTCAAAAGTTCTGTTAACTCCTAGGTTGTTCCCTATCACTCCCAAGGGAATACGGCTGGGGTAACCACTAACCAGGCTTTGGATCATAGATCCTAGCCTATCTATAATCAGAGAGGGCTCTCTCTTTAAGTTTTGGCTTTGTTTTGTGAAGATTTTAGGCTAGTTATAAGTTTCAGTTTTTGTTTCAGACTTTGGTTGTGAACTGTTGTTGTGAGAAGGGCATGAAATGTGTGAAAGATACTAATCCATTGGATATGTGGAGTCAAAAATATGAGACAGTTCTGGTGCCTATGATGGAGAAAGTTTTACTACAAGGATAGATGGCTATTCTTAATATAAATTTATGATTAGTGAGTGAAACAATGGGGAATGGAGTTACCGACAGCGTGACAACAATTTGAACAACAATTTCTACTTAGTAGCATAATTGAATTACTAAATAGTAACTGTGAAATATTCAGGGCTTATTGGAGCAGTTAAGAATTCCAATTTAAATAGCTGAAGTCATAGAAAACATTTACACTGAAGATAGATTGAGATCAGGGTGTCTCCATGGACAAATCCTGAGCTATTCTTTTTATTTCTTCCTAGTATTTAGAACAACATATGGGAGATGTGAGCTTAAACAAATAACAAAACTATAACAGAGATAGAAAAACACTTATTATATTAAGCCATAGCACTAGAATCATGTAGCATTCAATGGTTCCAACACAACATGCATCAGTAAGACCCAATTCCTGTAAACTCCAAGCTTTATTTATATCATCCTCTCAGAAATTACAGCCGAGTTCTCCTTTCTTCATAAGAGAACAACAAAACACCAACCCCTTGAAAGTTTATGCGAGGGGGATTATATACAATTGGTTTTACAAAATATCTGAATGCTGAGTCATTTGCTAGATTAAATACACTCACCAACTTTACAAAATAGCAGATAAGAAAGTTATTGCCACCCCAAATGTAAGATAAATAGTCTTTAATTCTGTCAGAACTCTTCTTGACCTTTGGAGGACACTGAGTCGGTTGAGCATTCTGCATTAATGTTGAACGATGTGTCTTTATACTCTGTCATGTTGTAGCTTTCTCGGCCCTATTACCTGTAGATGTCAGTGTTGCTCTTAGTGGCCGAATCTTCCTGCCGAGTTCGCTCATTCACTTTTTCCAGTCATAGTGCATGCATCATACTTTCTGAATATGATGGCTTATATATCTCGATGACAAAACTTTGATGAAAACCTCCTACTTATAATAACAACTGTATCATTGTGGTCCACCATTCCTGTGTAGGCAATTGATGCCTCAAAATTGCATCTAAGGTTTCATCTGCCTCTATGTATTTGTAGAAGTTTGGAGGCACTTCAAAAAACAAGTTCTCTATTCTGTCATAGAGACTTTGCCCAGATGCTGGCCCTGTTACATGTGAAGTGCTTGATCCTTGACTGATCTGATTGGTGGCAAATGTGTTCACCCTTTTTGCATAGACCTCATGTGATAGCAGTCTCCCTACATTGTTCAGTAAGCTAGGAAGATCTCTGCCCTGTAATGCTGCAAACTTGTCCATGAATTTGTTGACCTCTGTTTGCATGTCCTGGCTTCTTCTATCCAATGTTTGCACTAGGCTTTTCAACGTGAGGACCCTCTTTATCAGCTGGATGGTTTCTGTTCTGTTGGAGATTTCAATTGCTGCCAGCTGAGGACCTGTCCGGTTACTAAGCACATTAATCATTCTGTTGGCTATCTCAGGCATATTGCCTAAAGATGCCCTTGCTCTACGGACTTCCTTATGTGCTTTGCCTATGAGCTCCCTTTTCTCATGGATAGTCTCAATATATTGCCACTGATCCGTTATTGATTGCCCAATGTGGGTCCACAAAACTGTACTGATCTGAGCCACCACTTTGTCAAGGGTGAGCTCTTTCTCTAGCTCCTTTATTTTCTCTTTGAAAGCTTTTATTTCTCTCCCTTTCTCAGCCACATTCTGCTTGGATTTGTCATATTTTTCATTCGGCTTAGCCAAATTCTCCTTGGCTCCATTCAACTCTGTCATCTGGGCTTCTAGGACCTTTATTTCTCTCATCAATTTCTGCATATCGAGGCTCGGAGCCTGCTCTGAGGTTGGTGCTGGTGATGATGTTGATGTTGATGGCGCTACATGTTCTGTGGGAGGAGCAGTAGTCTGTGGGGGCTCCTTAAGGTTTATGACCTCTGGAGGGGGCTGAGAAGTCTGGCCTCCTACTTTCTGCTGCAGGGTTGCCTGCAGTGCAACCTCTGTGTCCTCCAGCTTCCCTTCTGTCTGCACTAGCTGTTTGTGCAGTGCTACCAGAAATGTTGCTACCTCTTGGTCTTGTCTTTGCTGGGCAACCTCTTCTGTTTGAGGGTGAATGGTTGATGGGAGCTTAACCTTCTTTCTTAGGGCTGCAAGGTTTGCATCTCTTATTTTCAGCAGCATTTGTATGGCCTTTGGAGCCTTGGGGTCATGCCCAAGCTCTATGATTATGTCCTCCAAAGACCTCATCCTGTTGTCTTTGGCCTGAGAGGATGCCTTCTCCAACTCAAGTTGGGCAGCTGTATTGTTTAGGCTGTTTTCCAACCTATTAGCCAACAATGTTTTATCTACCAATGTTGCATAGACCATCTCACCCGTTTTCTTGTGAAGTTCTATTTGGTCCATAGGGTGGATGTCCTTGGAAAGAACCTCAAGGTTGGTTCTTATATAGTCTACAGCTGACTGTGGCTGCAGCACAGTGGGCATGAAATGACTCGTGGTCATTTTCCCTTCTGTGATGTCATAGGCTGACATAAGCCTCTGTTGATTAGTAGGGGCCATCTTAAGCAACTGGTTGTAGATTTGGAGCCTGAGTGGCTCATTTCTCCTCTTAATATCAATAAATTGTTGCTTGATGCCTGCCTCTGCTCTCCTTTGATGACTTGAGGAGCTGACCTCTCCTCCAAGGGCTCTCTCTTGTTCCTGCTGAAAGGAACTGGCAGATGCCTCCATGCTCGGTGGGCCCATGCCCAATGATTGCCCCATAAGCATTTCTTCCTCGGAGAGGGGATTCAATCTCTGCATTTTCTCCCCTTGATTTGTGGACGTGGTGAGGGGAGTCTCCTGCTCTCTATCCCTCTTCTTTCCCTTTTCCTCCTTTTGTGGAGTTTGAAGCACTGAGGCCTCCACTGTCTTTTCTTGCCCAAGAGGCATATTCTCTTGAGCCTATTGCTCAGTAGGTGTTGGGGCTTCAACTGTTTGTTCTTGTTGTATAGGCTGCCCCTCTTTTTGTTGTTTTTCTTGTTGTTCTACCTCCTTTTCTACTTGTTGTTCTGTTTACTGCTCTGTCATAGGAGCTGGCTGCTCCTGCTCCATCTGCTTGCCTTTATCTTTGTTTGATTCCTGTTGGGCAGTTCCGGCTGCTTGCTGCTGGGCTGTGGAAGATGAGGCAGCTGCTCCAAGTTGCCTTTAACAGGAAGAAGAAACGTGCCCACAAGTTTCCAAGTCAACCTCTTTTTCAATATTCTTCGCTTCTCTTTGTAGCATTTGCTCTCTACCAATTAGCTCTTCTAGGGTGCCCTCTTTCCAGATTAAAGCATTGGCATACTGCTGAATATGAGGCAGTTTCACGTGAGCGTAGCCACCCAATTTGTATTTTATCCTCCTGAGGGAAATGAAATGATTAGGGTCATAAGGCACCCATTTGAAGTTGGTTTGTAGTCTGAGGGTCTCTAGGATCATATCAGCTTCCTTCCATCCTTCCTCCCTTTTATTGTATAGAAAAGGGCCTACCTAATTTCTCACCTTTAGTTGCACCTTCTTGTTTTTACCATGGAAATGGACAAATTCTGCATTTCCAAACTGCCTAAAGTACTCTAGGGCAAAGAGTCTCATAGGGACATATCTTGGCAGCCTATAAGGATTCAACTCACAACCATATATTCTAATTACTGTATGGTGTTGGTAAAAGTACCAATGACCAATGCTGTAGGCCTTTGAGAGGTGAATAATTCTTTTCATTTCCTCTGTCAATCTGGGGGGAGGGACACCCAATAACAAGGTCATAGCTGGATGGATGAAAAGGTCTATGAATTCACAGTAGGTGTAAGGTGAATAAGCTAAATGATGAAAGACTGAAGACCAAAACACTACAGACCTTGGGCTTCCCTGGGCATTTAGCTTCTTGAGAGGGACAGGGAAGGCATCAGGCTGATAAAATAAGAATAAATGATAGATGTACCTAGTGTATTTAAACACCTTTTCCCTTTCTAGATTCATCAATTGTTCATGAATCGTATTGGCAATAAAAGTGGAAAAATCATAATGCACAGCAGGAGGCATTCTAGGGGAGAAAATGGATAGCATGGCCATAATGGTTTCATCAACATCCTCATATGTCCCATAACCCAGGATGTAACTGATCAAATCTACCGGCATTTTGCCCAGCTCATTAAGATATTGATATGCTATAGGAAGGGTGGTGCTCATAGCTTCAAATTGTGGCTGAATAAACAACTGATTAATCTTGGCAATCTGAGCACTCGACAACTTGCCCCCTTTCGTTATCAAGTCATGGATGGAGAGAGGAGTCAGGGGCTTTGTAGTGTGAAATTGCAGCATTTCATTGATGGCCTCAGGGGTGATATGGAAAAATATTGAGCCTGAGGGGCTGAGAACATCTCTCTGACAGGGGTCATAGCCAGAACGACATTGATTTATCAAGTCTGGGAGGACATTGACTTGAGGAAGATTGTAAATGGGCAGGTTGGAGAACCAAATTCCTAAGGTATCAACTCCACTGAGATATTGGGCTTTTAACTCATTCAGTAGGTGAATATTGAATTTGGAGGTCATGGCAGTGCAGTCTAGCATCTGGTAATATCTATCACCCAGGGCCTTCCACTCTAGCTCTCTATGTGCGGCATTCAGAGGTTGAACATTCAGGGCTACTGGTGTTTCCATGGCTAGGTAGTACTTGTGACTTGTACTGGAGATGGTTTCAGTGGGTAGGACAACACAGAGGGATATTTTTGCATAAGTAAAGCCAATTGTAAGGGAAAATGAGGCAACTGTGGTGAAAATGGTGTAGAATGCTCAAAGGGAGTTAATTGAGTGCCCGCAGGGACTAGCAACCCTGTTTTCCCAGTGAATTAGTGCCTCTCAGGTTTTCAATCCACGAATGTGCAGTCAGAGTGTGAATTTAGGAAAAGGTGACTATATGTGGGTTCAATAGGTGAATTTCGATCCTACAACGGTAACGGAGTGCTGGTTTACCGGGAATTTGCTGGTAAAAACAGGTTGCCTTACTCTTGTTAATTTAGTTCTGGAGAATTATGGACATAAGCAAGCTCTGAGGGGATGCTTTGGGTAAATACCTGGTGAATTGCTGGTAATGGTCACAAATGCAGGCGGGTTGGAGGCGGCAACGTCCTTCAGGTTGATTTCTGCAGGTTGGCGACAGGTGGTCGTAATTTACATGCAGAGGTGAGCAACAGTTCAATTTAGCAAAAGTGATAAAAACGCGAAATTTTGGCTAAATATAGAATTTTTGGGTTATTGGCGCATTTTTGGATGACGTCAGCATGACGTCATCAGGTGGGGCCAGGGTCGGGTGATGTTAGCATGATATCATTGAGTGACGTGGCAGCCTGTGAGTGGTCCATGGGGATTGCATAGGTGGCGGACATGTCGGAGCGTTGGCGGGTGACGGTGCCGACAGGGCACCGGGTCGAGCATGACATGGGCGGGCGTAGTGGTGACGTGGGTAGGTGGTATACCACAGCGGTAAGTGGATTTTCTCAGATCGCTCTTGATACGGTCGCGGTATTGTCAGAGGGCGACCCGAGAAGATATGGGGGTGACGCGTGGCAGAGGCCTGATGTCACCCTCTGACAGTTTCTCGGGCGGTAAAGTGCAGCGATCGGGGCCCGTCCGATATGGATGTGGGCCGTCGGATGGGAAAGCCCTCATCCGACGGTTGACGGGTTGATAACATGCACGGGCAATACGAAGTGCGGGGAAGAATAAAATATCATTATTTCTGAACTGCGGGCCGACGGAAACTTTGTAAAAGTGGGTTTTTCTGGTTTTTGCAAGGTTCATTCGCAAAGCGGGTTTTGGTTATTAATCCGAGCAAATCCCGGATTAATCCCAAGATTAATTTTTCGGCGCTCTTTGGGTTGCGCTCAAATGTTTTAGCCCTTGAGACTTTAAAAAACGATATATATAGCTATAATGCTCGGGGAAGGGGATATATAGGTATTTTTTGGGTTTTTTGCCAAATTTACATAGTAATAGGGGGAATAGGGGGTATAAGGAGTTAAATAGTGATAGGTTAGTAGTCAATATGAGTGAAAAAGGTGGATGAGGGGGGTAGAATACTAAGCTGTTTATATGAAATCAACTTAGTTTTTAGGAAGTAGATCAAAATGAAAAGAATTTTTGCACAAGAAATGTGGCTCTTAAAGAAACTAGAACCAACAAAAGATTTTGATTTCTGTCATGAACATGGGTGGCATAGGGAAGTTAGCGATGAATGTGACAGGGGGTGATCTGGAAGTTAGACATGCTTCATTAAGTTGCTGTGAGACTGCTGAAAATAGGAGATTTGTACTGGCATCATGTTTTTACCTCTGCTTTAGGCCACTGAGATGCCATGAACCATGCTTTCTGCAACCCCCTCTGCCTACCCACTCTATTGCCTAGCATTTTTTGTTACTCCAAGGAGGGTGCACTTAGATTTGCAAACCCTTTTGTGCCTTTTCTTTTCCTTTGGCTTTTCCTTTTGATTTACTATCTAAAACTACCCTTATTGCTTCCAAGGCCCAAGGTTAAGCAGTTGGGACCTTCTTTCTCTACCTATCTACTTTACCTGCCAAGATTGAGTTGTTTGGACAGATTTCTTTCTCTAACCTATAACAAAAATTGAAATATGGCATGACCCAGCTTAGGCTGTTGGATCACCCATTCAGAAGTAAGGAAGAACAAACCAAATGTAAGTATATTTCTTCCACAAGAATATGAGATCTTTGTATCACCAAAGTAGATCATATTGGCACTTCCCATGCCAATCATGAAAAATGAAACCTATTGGTATAGGTAGCTAACAATTTCGAGGTGGCAGTTAACCCATTCTTTCCTTCAGAAGCTTCATCTTCGAATGATACCGTCAGTGAAGAGAAAGAGAACAACACCGTTCAAATTCTTTTCGTAAACACAAACTCCAATGAACTTGGGGGCAGTCTACCCATTCCTTTACCATAGGAAGGAAGTTCATTAGAGTCATATCCGGCCATCTATTCGGTCCCAGCTCCAAGCAACCTAGTCGTTTCCTTCGATTGGAATCTACTAGGCAGACCCCGTGTACCAGCTAGTGTACCATTCAGAATCATTGTACAAGCTTATATAATTGTCATGGCTAGTACCATCATAGATGAAGGGGCTTATGTGAGTATACTTTCCTCAAATTCTTGGAAAGTGCTTCATTCGCCATCGCTTTTGCCTAAAATGAGAAATCGAACAGGCTTTGACAAAGGAATCAGTCAACCATTAGGGATCCTTCCCAATGCGCCCATTATTTGAGAAGGAAAATTGTTCACATGAACGTGATGGTAGTCCATGGACCCCTGGATTATAATCTACTCCTTGGGCGTGACTACATTTATTGCATGGGAGCCGTCATCTCCTCACTCTTTAGAGTAATGTGCTTTCCGCATGAAGGCAGAGTGGTCAAGCTCGTAAACCAACTGTCATTCCCTGGTTCACACATATCAAATAGTCAAATGTCATCCCTAAATGGTCTTTTCATGCAAGGAATCTCTCATCGATCTCCAGTCCGTCCACCTGATGAGCGTGAGTGATTCAGGAGCATATGACTGAAACCTAGTGGGCATGCACCCTGGTTTGTTTAGGTAGGAAAACCTTGGGTATAGAGTAGGTTTCCATGGGGGATAGATGACTAGTCTGACATACCTGCCCGTTTAGAAAAAGGGTATTAGACTGGAATAAGATTCCCTCGTCAAAGTTATGTGAGTGGAGGTGATTGCGCCACTCAACTTTGTCTATCTCGGTAGACATCGCCAAGGAAGCATTTTGTTTGCGACACGGATGGAGAGCTTTCATATGGTAACCTGGGAATTTTTCACTATACTTGGGGGCATGCAAATCTCTTTGCATGCAAGCGAAAAGCGATCCTAGCTTGCATAAAGAAAGGATCCGGGGAAAAGCTTTAAAAGGTGCAAGCCCCACAAAAAATGGCATCTTAGATGAGATATCCTTATTATATAACTGACATGAGCAGTTTTAATGTGGAATTCAATCTCGTTAAAAAATAAACATAAGCAATGAGCAAATGTTTCCCCCCGAGTTTAAGCTCATTAAAAAATGAACCAATTTTCTGGTAAATAACCATTGTGAATGCATTATCATAAGCTTTTGAGCCTTGGTCATGTTCTCATCATCACCTCCAATCTGTTTTTTAGCTGATCATTCGCCTCCATTTCATTGTTTACCCTTTCGAGGAACATCTGCAAAGAGTGATTCTATTAGCCATCCTTGTGAGACCGCCATGATTGGAAAATTCCAAACCTTACCTGGAATCAGCTGCTACCCGAAATCATCACTCGTTCCTTGAAAAACGAGTCTCCTTTAAGCTCTTTTCAAATCACTCGTAAAATATGAAAATATTGCCCAAGTGATTAGCCTCTCTAGCTCGTTAAAGTCATCGGAAGTGCTATCCCTCCTCTAGATTTTATTTTTTTTGCACTTGAGGGATTATTACACAAAAAGATCGAGTGCTTTTCTTGTTCGGCTCGTTAAAATTACCAAACATTCATCCCTTTCGTATTATTTTATGCTTTTTCGAACATAAGGGATTATATGACAAAAAAGAATCATTGGAGTTTCCTTTCCATTCCTTTTAGACTCTCTAAAATTGAGAAGGACCGAGTTATCTTTGTCGTTAAACTCATTAAAACCGAATAGTGACAAACTCATCCAAATGGATGAGAACGAGTTTCACTGTTGCTAGGCTCGTTAAAATATAGTGACAGGTTCGCCCGAAGGGCGAACTATATAACAAGCATATGTTATCCTCCTCAAGCTTGAAAAAAATAAAGAGGTATTGGTCAGTAATGACTGGGGAAAATTCGGAAGAAAACTTGAAAAAATTTATTGGTAGCAAGTCGCTCTTGAACATGACACTTTCTCTCTGCATCCGAGTCGGGTTGGGTTGTTCCTTTCACTGGTCATATCACCATTGTTCCATCACACCATCCATCTTTGTTGTTAATGCTACCAATCCATCGTCAGTGTTGCTGATATGTTTAAGAGAAGTCACTTAGATAATTCACCTGTGTCTCACCCGCTGCAATACATTCATGCTCCATTCTTTCATGACCGCCACCCTAAACCCTTTATCATCAGATTGTTTTCACCTCCAAAATGATTTGCTTCATTCCATGTCATAGATGTGGGATTCATTAAGGCCCTCCTACGACGGGTCACTTCTTGTGAACATCAACTCATTATCCAAGAAGTCGACCAAGGAACACCCCTTTCAGTACTTTGAAGCTTGCATGCCTCAATGGAAAATTTCTCACTTTCGGCGATAGGTTTACATTAATGTCCTTCGACCGAGAGATTTTGCGTGGTGTTTGATGCCAAGTCCTTTTCCACACCGCACGAATTGTACTGTAGTACTTTGAGGGTCATTGTCATTATTTGTGACTCCTCTCATGCCTATTAACAGCTCACATCATTGGCTAGTAATCAGGCGAGGTCCTTCCATGTTCGACTCCAGAACATTTTTTCACATGGATCGACTTGTACTCCAAGTGAAGATCGAATAAGTGCTAAAGACCCCATATCTAGTTTCATCCATCCAGACTGCGATATATTCAGGACTATAAATACATCAAATGTACATCATTGCTAAACAGATGATGATCCAAATCAAAGGATGATGAGTCTGAATCATCAGTCTGCTACACAGACGATTGTTTGTCCTACGTACATGAAAATGAATTTATAAAGTTGAGCATGGGAATGCCCGCATTAGCTAGATCATGAAAAATACTATGAAGATAATGTATTGTATTGTATCTTATTACAGGTCACCTCCCAGCTCAAAAAAACTTCGGATATTCATGATAAAGCATTTCACCCGACATCAAAATATTAACGAACTCATTATTTAGGGGGTAACTGTTATAGACATTTTTGGGCACTGCAACCCCAATCATAAATGTCCATAAACTAAGGGCTCCTAAGTCCCTAAAAGTGTTGCTTCACTACCTAAAGGAACAAGGTCGGCTGATTACATCATCTCCCAGAAGTTCTCCACTAAATACTGCTCAAAAATGGTCAAAATTGGACCATAATGAATACCCAGTGCAAAGGGTGCGATGCATATCACCTTCCTAGTGTAAAGGGTGTCATGCATACTAGATGGCCCCTCTGTAGGGTGTAATGGGAAATAATGGAGAAATGGCAGAGACTGTTTGTGAGGTGAAAGATCATAGAATCTTCGAGAAGCTTCCCCTATGACACTTGCCTCTCTGTTTTAGACCAGGGATGAGTAAGAGATCATCAATCTCCAAGTGGAATCAAGAACTATTAGAGAGAGGACACTAATCAAAACCCCAGAAGATGACCCACCCCTATACAATCATCTATATATGGATCCCTCATCACAAAGATCCAGAGGCTGGAATCTTGTATCTTGTAGAGAAGTGTTGTTGGTTTTCTGGTGAAACTTCATAGTGTTGGGTGATCTAAGCTTCAATTGAGGTGAAGAAGGGATTTCTTGCTGGAGGATGATGCTGAGTCAGAACAATTGGTTGTAATCCTCTTGTTATTCTTGTTATTAATAAAGCTATTCATGTTTTCCTCCACATTCTTGTATGTTTGACTGTATATGCATTTGTGTGGTTAATAAATATCTAGTCCTGCGTTATTTATGAATATAAATCTCTATTCTTCGATAGTATTATGTTGCTTTGATTCCACAGATGCTCTTTGAAGCTGGGCAGATGAAGAAGAAGCGGCAAAGATCTATCATTAAAGAGAGGAATCAATCAAGGAACCAAGTGCAAGACTAAGGTTGGTGCCCTTTGTTCCACTCTTACCTATTTTTCATAAAGGAAAGTGAAAGTAGTCTTTAGTTGTTTGTTTCTAAGGTAGCTACCAGTCTTAGTGGTTATAGCAGCTCCAAGTGGACACTATTCTAGGTAACAACCTGGCTGTTCATCGTGGCTTTGTTCCAATAAAACCATGTCTCCATATTGATTATCAGACTCCCGAATAACGTCTATCTCAACTTCCTCTTCTTGGCCTATTTTTTCTATGTCTAGACCTTCATGACTGTTTTCCACTAGGAGCATGTCACTAGATTGGTCCTCTAATTCTTGAATAGCCTCTGTGTCTGTTTCCACTTCATGATTTGTATCTTTTGAGGAAGACAAAATTTTGGTATAGCTAGAATTCCTTGGAGATTGGGTTTCTCCTAAGTTAGGATTAAGTGGTTCTTCAGGCTACATGTAGGCGTTCATGTTGGCCAGGACCTGGCCTATCCCTGCCTCAAAATCATGTAAAATATCATCTTTAGAACTCATATTTGGTGTTCGAGGAGGCCCTACCTCATTTCTCCATTCATCGTCAGAATTCCCTGTTCCTTCATCAGGTTCTAGTTCATGGTTGTCTTGTCCTTCCGACTCTCGTTGCAAGTGTTTTACATTTACGGGGCTGGATAATTCTATGGGTTGACTAGCGTTTCCTTGAGGATTTTCAGACGTTCCCTATTTTGACTTCAATGTTGTAGATCATCTCTGTTTGTGAGGTTTACTTCCTGAAAGGGAAAACCTTTTTATTTTTAGAACAGGGTTAGGTGCTGGTAGGTTTTCACCTCTTTCGAGGGCCAATATGAGATCATCCCAGGTTGATTGTTGTTGGGAAAGGTTGTCACTAACTATTAACCTGATCAGAAAATGGCAGCTAACTACTGCTTCTAGATGTTGAGACCATATTAGCCTCTTAGGAGTGTCATGCAATAACAAATTCAACAGTGTAGACAAATTAACTGAGAATTTTTGTTTTAAAACTGCTAAAAGTTTGAGTTGGCACGCCTTTACCACGTCTCTACACCCATCACAGGTAATATATTTTTGGACAAATCGTGACAATTCTACGCATGGATTTTCAAGAGAAGATGGTTGAATTCCTTTACCGTTCTTGATTATCTCTTGTCCTTCATCCTTAAAAATCTCCATAGCGCCATGCAACCTTAATCGCTTGTCAGCCCATACTAGTCCATTTGCCGACAACCCAGACACTTATGCTATCACAACATCTGTTACATTGATTGGTCTACCTCTTACCAAGGATTTTCCATTTTGAAGATGCGATAAAAATTCAATGGCAATTTCCTCATTGGGGGGTTAAAATCTTGTAAAATATGCTATTCATCCCGCGCAAGCTAGAATTTCCCTAGCTTCATCAGAGATTCCCAATATTAAAGGTTGTTGGTGCAATACTGTTCCTCCCATGATGCTTGAATCCAACAAACGATTAGTGTAGTGGAGAAATCACTGCAATGAGTAGAGCCAATAGATGGAATAACAAATGGTTGTAATGGCTATATCAGGTGATCCTTTATAAACATAAATACCGTTATCGAGGACTATTATAATGCCACACACTCTATGATTATGGGATGTCATATTATTCTAAAAAATCAAATGAAAATATGACAAAGCATGCAGGAGTATATTGGAGGTCCTCGCCCCCTCTTGAAACGATAGGTCACCTATGACCGAATGGATGAAAGGATGACCCGCTGGCGACAAAGTGAAGGGGTGATGAATTGGGTAATAAAAGTGGCAAGTTACATATATTAATGAAAGGATCATAAAGGATATTAGAGCAATGAAAACAAGGCATGTAAGTAGAATTATTAATAAGTGATAAGATGTTGTGAGGTGATGCGTTAAAGAAAAAGAATAGCATACATAGGAGATGATACTTTACTATCATTATTCCACTTGAAAATGTTGTGATTGATTTTAAAAGATTAACTCATGCATAAAGGCTCAAGGTAAGTTAGGGAAATAATCTCTCCATAGAAAGAAATACAAACATAAGAATAAGGCATTGTAATAATTGTTGATGTAGAAAATAAAACTTCAATACCATAAGGAGAGCTTCTATTACCTATAGGAATCCATAGCCTCCACAGAGTTGCTTTCTAACCCTTGGGAGCCATGGTCCTCTATGTATAATTAGGGAAGTGCATTATTATGCCCATAGTAGAGACCAATGTGTTGGCATGGTAGCCAGATGAAAACATTTCCATTCACTGGGAAGTAGCAAAAGTGGTCAAGTCGGCTCGTGATGAGACTTCTTGTTCCAAGGACTTTATTTCTTGATGCATCCATTGGATCATATCCTTGGTGTCGTGGCTATAGTGGGAATGCCACTTCGATCCTACCTTATGATCATGGTAGGCTAGCTAGTGATGAGACCCCTTATCCTCCACCTGTGGATAAAAATCATAAAATTGTTAGTGAAATATATATATATATATATATATATATATATATAATATAATATATATATAATATATATATATATATATATTAAGCACTCCCCATTTTATATATAGAGAGGGTGGCTCAGCAGTCCTTAATAGTATGGATGGTGGAAGAAGTTTGAACATATCAATAGAAAAAATTATACCCATAATTTTATTGATAATAAATAGAGAGAATTATACGAGATGCGAAAGAACCAACATGGTAAGTTAATCAATCAATTTCATTTATAGTGAAAATGAGGATAGTGAAGTGATATAGATAATTGTGTCCTTTCTTTTTCAATCATCACAAAGTCATCTTGTTAACGATAATAATATTCAAGATATTTGTCTGCTTCTGTCGACTCCATACTTGTTGTCCTCAGATATTATTGTACTTTTATGACATAAAGGGGATCATAAAGAGTGAGCTGGGATGGGCTAAGAATGATCATGGAAGGGGGAGAAAGGGTGTTCTCCAAAATACTCACAAGGTGATTTTGCTTGAAGGGAACAACAAAAGAAAACACACACAAAAAGTGTTATTCCCTATAGGGAATAGCAGTTGTTCCATATAGGGAAAAGCAAAGAAAAATACACGCAAAAAGTGGTGTTCCCTATAGGGAACATCAAAGAAAAATACACGCAAAAAGTGTTGTTCCCTATAGGGAACAACAAAGAAAAATACACGTAAAAGTTTTGTTACCTATAGGGAAAAAAATCTATTCCCTATAAGGAACAATAAATAAAAATGCACACGAAAAGTGTTGTTCCCTACAGGGAATGGTCGTTGTTCCCTATAGGGAACAAAAAAGAAAAATGCACATGAAAAAGTGTTGTTCCCTATAGGGAACAATATTTCTTCCCTATAAGGAATAGCAAAGAAAAATGCACACGAAAAAGTGTTGTTCCCTATAGGGAACAATAGTTGTTCCCTAAGAGGAACAAGAAAGAAAAATTCACATGAAAAGTGTTGTTCCCTATAGGGAACAACAAATAGGAATGCACACGAAAAAGTGTCGTTCCCTATAGGGAAAAACAACTATTCCCTATAGGGGATAGTAAAGGAAAGCAAGAAAAAAAACCGACAAACAATCATTTGTACTGTTCTAAGCAAAATCGAATAGAAACAAAACAGAAAAGCAATTGCATGTACAGGTTTCAAAAGTAAATTGTTTACTGGACTGGTGTTGTCGAAGAGTTGTCTTCTTCAGTGAGAATTCATATTGTAGAATCTTCGTGTATATGTTGGTATAAGGACTCGCTTGTAAGTGATTTGTGGTAGAGGCATACCTGATGCCCATTTTCTTTAAAAGAGTAACCATACCCATCAATGGAAACTAATGTAAGGGTTCCATTAAAATTCACCTCTTTTATCTCGTACGGACCTAACCATCTAGTCTGGAGTTTGCCCGGGAAATCCTGGAACCTGGAATCATAAGAAGTTCTGAGTCACCTTCATGGAATATCTTTTTATTGATGAGGGTTTCATGCCATTTTTCTCTTTGTTGTTGAATAAGTGTACTATATTGAAGAGCTGATAGCCGAATTTCATCCAATTCATTTATTTGTTGTAATCTGCTAATTTTTGCTTCATTTAAATCCATCCCTACTTCTTGGACTATCCTCAATGTCTAAATTTCAAATTCTATGGGGAGGATAGGATCCTTGCCAAACACTAGCTGGTCTGGGGAGGATCTTGTGGTACTCCTCCAAGTCATGCGATGCCCATAGGGCTTCTAGCAATCAGGTAGCCCAATCGCATTTGTTCGGGGCGACTGTCATTGCCAGAATGGCCTCCATTACTTTGTTGGTACTTTCTACTTAGCTATTTGCCTGCGGGTGGTATGGAGATGCAATTCTATGCAAAATGTGATGATTTTTTAGTGTAGTAGCAATATTATGGCTTACAAATTGCGGCCCTCCATCTGTAATTATTTCTCTGGGCAAGCCATAAAAAATTTGGAAAGTAAAGTGAATTATAATGTCCTCTGTTGCCCTTGGTAATGCTTCTGCCTCCACCCATTTAGTCACATATTCCATCGCAACCATTATATACAAATTTTGATTAGACGATGGATTTATTGGGCCAACGAAATATAATTCCCAATGTTTAAAAGGTTTAATGACTAGCTGTGGATGTAGGGGCATCTCGTTAGACTGGCTAGGGAGGCTAATTCTTTGGCAGTTATTGCATGCCTACACAAATTTCTTGGCATCCTTAAAAATGGTGGGCCAATAATAGACCATATGTAAGACTTTATGTCCAGTCCTACGGTCTTCAAAGTGTCCACCACAAGGTCCATTGTGGCATGCCTTTAGGATATCGTAGGTTTTGTCTTCCCTGATACACCTGCAGATATGCATATCGGCTCTTGTGTGAAAGAGGTATCCTCTCATCTAGGAGAACTAAGTTCTACATTTCACTATTAGTTTTCTTTCCCTGGGCGTTAGCTGTTTGGGTATGTTTCCCACTGCTAGGTAATTCATGACATCTGCGTACCACTTTGTTTTCACGGTCACATCAAATAGGTTCTCATCAAGGAACTAGTCTTCTACTACCATTGTGTGATGTATTATTCGCACATGTGAGAGGAAGTCTGCCACCAGATTTTCTTTCCTGGTCAATCCATGATAGTTATGTCAAATTCCTACAAAGGGATTAACCATCATGTCACTCTTCCATTCGTAATAGGTTTATTATCTAAATATTTAGTAGCAGAGTGATCAATATATAGGACTAGAGGGTATCTTGTTATATAGTGTCTGAATTTGTTAATAGCATAAATTATAGCGAGAAACTCTTTCTCAGTCACTATGTAATTCAACTCAGCAGGAGTTAAATTTTTGTCGATGTAGTATATCACATAAGGTTCCTTATCTTCTTGTCCCTGGAAACGTTGCCAAAATGTTGGGTGCTAAAAGGTGTCTTTTAAAACTCCTAATTACCTCACATTAAACATCAACCCGGGCAAGTCCTTTTATTCCAAGACTGTACACAATATTTGAATGGAATGAATCCAAAGAGTAATGTTTCTAAAAATGAAGTATAAACCTCTAAGACAAGAGTAAACGGATGCATTTATAAAACATAAATTGCAACTGTTAAAGGAAATATTACATCGAAGAATCAAGACTTAATCCTCTGCTAAAATTGTAATAAAATCTCAAAAAAGTAATTCCATTGACAATAGCATCAACCGAGAGCGTAGTAGCATTAACCAATCTCTTTTAGCTGATTCTATCTGAATCACACTCAATCTCAATTAAGAATTTAATAGTGGTAACCAAACCCTTTCATCTGATTAAATCAACAATGCTCACCGTCTTAATCAGCTAATTAATTTAATCTTTAATAAGCATAAATAGAATCAAATGACAATGTTGCGAGCCCTTAGCCACCAGTGAATAATGTTGAGCTACTTTAGCGAATACGAATCAACAATAACATAAATTATATATTAACCATTGAACTCAAGTCTTGTTACAATATGGTCGTGTTCTCTGACCGTACGAGTCTGTAAATTAAAATTAAAATTCGAAATAAACAGAGATTGATCCCCTTTCATCCTATAGTCTTTTTCTTTTATATTCAGAAAGAGGTAAAATATAAATGCGATCCCTCAGGATCAGGAGATCTTGAGGGATTCACAACTAAATGCTATCTTCTCACACCCTTCATATTTAGTGTTGATCTTCCTAATTCGTCCTCCGACCTGACCACAACCAACGTGCCCCATTCTTCCTTTGTTGGTTTATGGTGTTCCATCTCTAGGGAACAACAGTTCTTAATTTCGTCATTTCTCTACATAAAAAGGAATAAGAGTTATTTATGATGGCTAAATCTTAATCAAAATTAGTTCATCGGTTTCCTATCATAATCCATCAATATGTTAGCGTATCAAGATATGAAAGAGTTAAGAAAAGAGGAGAAAGGTGATGGAATTAAGAGTAAATACATACCCATTTCATAACTCAATAGTCCTAAATTCAGCCTTCCAGGTTTCACAATTACTTCAAAGTTATACTCCTGGGACAACAATAACCACCTACAGATTCCCCCCATCAACATAGGCTTATTGACCAAGTATCTCAGTGCAAAATCATCTATATACAATTTAAATTTGCTTCCAACAAGTAATGCCGAAACGTTTGTAATGCATAAACCATCGACAGCCCTTCGTGCTCCATAGTGGAGTAGTTCTTCTTAGCCTTTGACAGTTTTCTACTTGCAAAGGCTATCGGATGATCAATTTCTCCCTCTCCTACCTTGGTCAATACTACACCTAGCACAATGCAAGAGGCATCAACATTAACGTGAAAATATTTTTTCCAATCCAGGAAAACCAAGATTAATGTAGTCACCATCTTTTCCTTTAGTACGTCCAAACTACACTAACACTCTTCATTACAGCAAAAAATTGTGTCTTTCATCAATAAATTTTCTATAAGTGTAGTGATCTAAGCATTAGCCTTGATAAATATTATATAATAACCAGTTTCCCCTAGTGTCGTGTGCAACTACTTTACATTACTGGGGGATTCTAAATTCACAGTCACAACTATCTTCATAGGTTCCACTATTAATCCCTGCTCGCATACGACATTGCTGAGAAAAATTCCAAAATGCACACAAAATATACATCTCTTTAAGTTCAACATGACAACCATTAGGCTCACCCATTCCTTGCTCTTTCCTTTCCTAGACAACCATTGGGCTCACCCAATCAGATTCTTATATTGGATTAATGATTCCGGCATCTAGGATATTATCAAGCCCTTTGTGCACCTTTTATTTATACTTTGGTTTGAGCCAATAAGGTCTCTTCTTTACGAGCTTCGTGTCAGGTTTCAAAGTAATCTCCATTACGGCCAAATCTCCTATGATACCATTTAGATCCGAGAAATTTTCTGGGCATAGATCTTGGTATTCATGTAGTAGTTTGGCCACCTTGTGGACTGTATATTAATCCCAATATTCTCCTACCTTCACAAACTTAGGCTTTATGTCATATCCAATATTTACTTGCTATGGTTTTAACAGTTTTTTTACATCGAGTTTCTCTGTGTGAGGTCCCTCAACTTTGCATTGTCCCTCTGGTTCTTGAATGTTAATATTCCATGAATCTTCTTCTTCCTCCTTAGTAGTCATATTAGAACATTCTGGCACATGGCTTAGCTATGTACTCCAATCTGTTTGAGTCCATTCTACTGGTTCATTAGGCATATTGAATATAGTGTCTTTTATCTCCTGAAGCGGTTACTCAATGCAATCGAATTCATCCTCAAAGATGAACATCAATTAAAAAAAATTCAGTTAAGATGTCCCATTCAGCTATCCCATGGTGAAGCTTTGTTTCCATGGACCAGTTCATTGGGATTGTATCTAACATATGATACAAGATGTGCACCCATTCTAATTGTGGCTCCATTCCCCATGCTCTTGTCCATAGTGCCAAATGCTCACGAGGATCATCCTTCCCATTGTATTTCTCAGCCATCTTCGTATTAGCACATCCGAATGTTAATTTCATAATCCTTTTATATTCCTTATACCCAGTGAAGTTCTCCTTGTGCGCACCCCACCAAAGGGTAGGTGTAGCATGCAGTGCCAATTCAAGCACTTGGGAGTGATGTCCTTTAGGAACTTCCCTTTCATCCTCATCCAAGAATAGATGAACATTAGCCTAACCATCATAATGTGGAAGCTTTCTTACCTCAATTGAGACACATTGCAGTGATTTGGTCATCATATTGCACCAGAGTGTAGATACTTCGTGCAACTAATTCTACCAGTGCTTGAGCTCTTCATCTAAGTCTAAGGTACAGGAACTATCTTTGTCCCACACAATTCATCCATCAGCTGTAGGATTGATCTAATCTTTGTCTCACATTGTGAGCTTGTATATTTGATTCAGATCATCATCATCCTCCACAAAGTCGTGAATAGGCTCAATATAGTGTGCTCCCTCCATAAGGTCTAGTGGCACTATAACCCTAAGCAATTTCCTTTCAAAATTCATCTTCCGCTTCTTCAAGTTAATTATTGCATCAATTTCAAAAGACCAATCAATTCCTAGTGGTGCACGATACAGATTGTCGTCATCTACTATTTCTCTTAGTTCAAAATCCACTAGAGCACTTGCTCCTTCAATATCTACCGGCACACCATATAATCACCCCATTGGAATAATCTTATGTTCACTGGCCATGTGTAGCTATATAGGAGACCATTGTAGCATAGGTCTCCCCATCCTTTCCAACATTTCCCTTGGAAACATAGTTGCATCTATCCCGAAATCTAAGATTACCTTGTCCATTTCATACTCTCCTATCCTCATGGTTAGCCTCATTTTGCACCCCGTTCATCTTTTATGCTTATCTAGATTCCTTACAACATGATGTTCTGAAGGAAGCTTAATATTACCTGCATAGTTTTCTATTAGCTCTTGGAGTCCTTCTACCACCTTCTTATAATGCAGCAATTTCATACAGGTCTTTGGAAAAGTGGTTAACAACAAAGGATCTATCTTATGTGTCGTACTAGTTTCCAACAGTTTCTTCTGACTTGCTGAGTTCGAGGCCTTAGCAAAGCTTTTCTTTGCTTCCATTAGTGTCTCTTTAGATTTATTAAGATCAAAGTATACTTGTTTCTTGGTAGTCTTACGCACCCAACCTTCAGCCTCAGGCTACTTTCCCTTGTCTTCTCTTCTGGCCATATCACTTCATGTCATTATATTTACACTATGATCTTATTCATGAGACCCTCATCATCTAGATGTCCTACATAGGCTATTCGGTCTACATCTTCTTTTCTTGCATATTTTCTATAAGGATTGGGCAATCATCTATCACATGGTCAAACTATCTGCAATATTGACATGATGGATGGGTGGGGTTCTGGCAGTCTTGTGCAAACTATCCTACTTCACCATAGTTATAGAAAATAATTTGGCCATGACCCCTTCCATCCCTTCATATTCTTCTTCTTCCATGGCCCTGGAATCCTCCGCGGACTACACCAGCACCCTGCTCTTGAGGTCAATTTTTTTCTTGCATTCGGTAATTAGGTGTCCTATTCATCATTAATTTATAACTTTGACAATGACAATTCACCTTAGTGTGGGTGTATCTCGATGTTAAAGCTGGAGGATTGGGATCTCTCTAACCATGAGATATTTTGTCATTTGGCCACCAATAAATACATGACCAGGATTTACTATGATGAGCCTAGGGTCACAAGGTTGGAACCTATGAAATGGGTAAACTGTGTCGAGCAAGCTAGATTGCTACATATGCTATGTGTGCCACACTTCCATGAAACAATTATCAATATTACTTGTGTGTGCTAGTTGCTCATGCTGGTGCATGATGGGTTTTTGTGGTTAGGTGAAACCATCTTCATAATACATATGTTGATCCATCGTATTACAAAGTTTCCCTATAAAGGGTCCGACCCAGCCAAAGAGTTTGGAGGCAAGAGTAAAGAGAAGGAGCTTTTGGATAGGATGAAAACTGAGTTTGGTCTAGTGAAGAAGTCATGAGGGTACTCCATCCACTCAATTATAGAACAAGCAGTGCAATTTGCCACTCAAATTTTGTCAAGGAAAATCATGAGAAAATGTCACATCGAGGAGGTTTTGGTCTCTATAATTTCACTGGTTGTGTAGTGTGCTAAGGGGGTACAGTAAAACTGGGCACATTATCTTTACATGGAACTATTATCAAACTTCCACGAAGAACACAAGGAAAGTAAGGCATTTCACTATGCCTGGCTCCTTCTGCTGATTATACTAGTTGCATGGCGACTACAAGAGGATATTCAACTCCCCCTACAGGGTGAAGAATTATCGGAGGTAGTGAATTTCACCTCATTGTGGGTGACAAAAGGTATGGAGAGGATCACAAAGTCAAAGGTATTCTAGATATTGGTCGAGGTGGACCTTTGAAAAGTCATAAGTCAAAGGCAAGGGTTGTCTCCAACCTTGTTTGAGTAGTTGCATGCCATTGCGGAATTCAAGCCCGACTTTGAAAATGTATCTATCTGGGTGAGGCAAGACCCTAAGACTATGTGGCACAAGTTTCCATACTTACTTACAGAGGCTGATGTGCAGGAAATCATGGTACTATGCCTAGCAGAGTGGCAGGAGACCACATACCTTGGCGTAGGAACCCGTAAAGTAGGAGCGATATGCTCCATGCAGACCACAAATGAGAAGAATAAGAAGGAAGTTAAGAAAGTGGCAACACATGAGAGGGTTGCTCAAAATAAGAAAGATATCACTCATAAGGCAGTTGCTAAAAAATATAATTATGAAAGTGAGATTCTTCAAAATAAGTGTGTTGCGAAAAAGCATGTTCGGAAAGAGCATGCTGAAAAAGTAGACACAGTGGGAGTCGATGAATTAGCTTACCAACATAAAGAAGAGCATGAACAATCTGAGTATGAAGGAAGTAGGGGTGATGGTAAAATCACTCCTTTTAGGCTGTTAAAGTGCTAAAGGGAGACAACATCTAGACCAAGGAAGGAGAAAAAATCAGAAAAGCAGTCACATCTAAATCGACTGATCCTCACTGAAGGGGACTTAGATGAGATTGGGGATAAGGTATGAGATACCACAACGGAAGCGTGGTAATAGTTCGAACAAGAGTATATGCAGACATTGGGCAGCATCCTAAAGGATATGCACAACTTGTAGATTTAGACAAGGAGAATTCAAGTGAGCGTTGGTGATCTAGAATTTACACAGGACAAAGAATTAAAGGTATTACAGACTCACGTGCATGGATGTGCCTATGTTACTTTATGCAATGGATCAATAAGATTGCTAGAATGCATAGACATTAAGGCAGTTAGAGAAAACATGAGAGTCAAACATGTAATACAACAAGTTTAATCAGGAGTTCACCCAATGGTCCTGGGCTATGTCTCTTGGTCCAGCTTTCAGTGGTGACCTCCCTATTATGTTTTCAAAGCAGAGTTTATTGATAACAGTGAGCTCAATTTGAGTCTCACTCCACATATATGAATCACTAGGATTGGAGTACACAGACACTCCTTACTAGTACTTGACCTCTATTGGACACAATAGTATGAGCCCAATCTGAAACTCATACATGATAGGCCTATGCCAAGGAGCTCGCTTGAACCTCTCAATCTTTCTCTGGAGTGCACAGACTCTCTGACTCTCTCTAGCTCTATCTGGCTCGAATCTACCTTTAGGTCAGCTCAACTTCTTCTCTTTGTTCTTTGCTCTTAGCTTTCTGCATCTAACTAACTCCTCTCTGTGTTGTCTCTATGTTTTCTCTGCTTCTGTCACTTCATGTCTTGAAAGCCAGTCTGCTTTCTGTCAATTTGTCTCCGCTTCCCAGCGTTCTGGTTTTCCTACCTCTATCCATTTGAACTCCCTTGTTCTGTGTCATCATCATTGTGTAACGCTTTATAAGGAGGTGGACACTTGTTTCCTAATGAACTGAGTGTGCCAGATTCCTTGAATCATTTTTGAATGGCCATTATTTCCATTTGCTTCAAGATCACCCGTGAAACACGAATCTTTTGCCAACTCATCATCCATGTCAGACTTCAAATCCCATGTAGTCTTGATATATAACCTTACCAAACATGGTCATTGATCGACATGTGCCTCTGCCATTGATTTGGGCCCCCCAGATCCTACGGTCATCATTCATATCAGGTGGGTAAGTAGCGTGACATTTACCTATCAGATGTGAGTGGTTTTCTCTCTCTTGCGCCATACGCATGTCACTCAATGTCTGGAATCAGGTGGGATTCGGTAAAACCTGCTTACTACCTCAAAGTCTTTGATATATTGCCTGTTTTGTGGAATCCACAGAACCAAATTAATTACTTTTCCACATTTCATAGCTATTTTGGGTCCAGGCATTTCGGGTCTTTCCTTCATTGAGGGGAATGCCCTGTGATACGGGATTAGCACTTTTAGAACTAGAGCCAATCGCGTATTAGAATCCACCGCCGTTTCCTGAATTAGCCTTTGGGTTTGCCAATTTGTGCCAGCGCATGTTACCATGGGCCAACAGTCTGCACACTTGAGTGAGGGGCCCTGTTGCTCTACGCTGATCACAATTGTAACTGTCACAAGGATTCCTTCTGATAGCTTGATATTTCTAAGACTTGAATATTTTTGGCATAATTTGAAAGAGTTTATGAAAACTTAGAGAGTGTTTAGGATCCAATTTATATCACAACCTTCCCACTGAAAAATCTTTTGGACAACCAAAAGTTTATTTTCAAGCATCAATCAAGTGAGGGTATAGATTCCTCACTTGCCCAATTTCTATCCATTTCACGCTTCTTGGTTTTGAACATTTGAGTCCAATCCTAAGGTATTCAGCATCCCCTCTGGTTTTAGTTCTCACCTTCCTATCCAGAACTGTATCTTCCTGCAACTAATTAAGATATTTAGGCAACAGATCATTAATAGAAGGCAATTGGCTCTCCTCTTTGGGATGTTCAATTAATGAAGGTTCAAATAGTCTCAAGTTGTCTGCATTAACAACAGAGTAGATGTGCATGTAAGCTAGTAAACTAATGTGAAAAGCATTCTCACCAATTTTCTCAAGTATCTTGAAAGTTCCATACCTTATTGGCTTCAACTTCTTACCTGCACCTTGCATTTTGTCTTTGCTGATATACAGCCAGAATTGATCACCGACTTGGAAACTATGCTCCATCCGATCCTTGTCATCCCTTGCCTTGTACATGGTTTGGCTCTTTTCGAGCTGTTCGTATACTACCTTCAATGAACTTGGTTGCCTTGTCCACATCACTATGTCCGTGAACCACTATGTCTTTACCAAAGACAAAATCCAAGGAACACCCTGGTGTGAAACCAAAATAGGTCTAAAAAGGAGATCTCTCTGTAGAAGAATTTTTAGCTCAGTTGTAAGCATGCTACACATAACATAAATGTTCATCCCAAAGCCTGGGATGCTTGCTGTAATAGCCTCTGAGCAACAGGATCATTGTCCTGTTGGCCACTTCTATTTGGCCATCTATTTCCCAATGAAAAGTTGTGCTCTTCTTCAGCTTGGTGTCCATCAATTCCCACAAACTTGACCAAAATTTCCCACCAAATCGGGTATCTCAATCAGATATAATGGAATCAGTAATCCAAAATGAAACCATGCGTACTAGAAGAACAACTTGGCAATTTGTTCAGCTATAATCTATTCGTTACAAGGTATCAAAATACACATTTTGTTGAACCTATCCAAAATAACATATAAATGGTCGTGACCTTTCCGAGATTTAGGTAGTCCTCGAGCAAATTGCATGGGAACACTTTCCCAAGGACAAGAAGGAACTAGTAGTGGGGTGTACAAGCCTAGTTTCCAATTGATGGGCTTGCTTTTAGCACACATGGTACACCCTCTTACATATCTAGAAACTGTCTCATACATTTTTGGCGAATAACAAAATCTTTGCAGCTATGCAACTATTTTACTTACACCAAAGTTACCTAATATTAGAGAAGTGTGTGCCTCTGGAATTATCTTTACTCTTTCAGTTTGTGGAATGCATAGCTTCCCAAAATGATACAAGAGCTGGTCCTTAGCATGATAATCCAATTCTTCTACTTGTTTGCCATGACTTAAAGTTGCAATATACATATTTAAAATCGATATCTTGAGCACATTGTTCAATGAAGCTTGCATGCAATACTGAACTTTATTGTGTATGCCCTTTATTGTCTAGACAAAATATCTGCAACTTTATTGTGTATGCCCATTTTATACCTGATGACTAAATGAAACTGTTGTAGAAAACCCATCCATCTATAATGTCTTGATTGCTGCAACTTAGTTTGGGAGTTTAAATATTGAAGTGCTTGATGATCAGTATGTATAACTGTCTCTTTGCCCATTAAATAATGTTTCCACTTTTTCACAATTTGTACTAATGCATAGAATTCTTTATCATATGTGGGATAGTTAACTACTGCATAATTAAATGTCTCAAAATGATAACATATGGGTTTACCATGCTGCATCAACACTGCTCCCGTGGCATAGTCATTTGCATCTATTTCAATCTCAAATGGTCTTTGAAGATCGAGCAGTGCTAGTATTGGTGTTGTACTAATCTTTTCTTGCAAGGTGCCGGAGGCTTTCTGCTATTTGCCTCCCCACTAAAACACCTTGTTCAATCCTATTAAAGCATGTAAGGGAGTTTCAATTAAGGAAACGTTATAAATAAACTTTCTCCAATACTGTGTTGCTCCTAAGAAGCTTCTAACATCTATAGTAGATTTGGGCTTAGGTCAGTTTACAGTGACTGCAACCTTAGAGGGATATATTTTCAATTCACCACCCCCTACAATATGACCCAAATAATTCAAAGATGTTTTGCTAAATTCACATTTTGCGAGCTTAACATAAAGGTTTTCTCTTTTCAAAACATATAGAGACTTCTTAACATGCTTTAAATGTTCTTCCCATCTTTTACTGAATATAAGAATGTCATCCAAATATGCAATGACAAAATCATCAAGAAAAGGACTGAGTACATCATTCATTACTCTCATGAAAGTAGTAAGAGCATTAGTTAAGACAAAAGGCATAATCAACCACTCATACAATCCCTGCTTTGTTTTGAAAGTAGTCTTCCATGCATCTTGCTTTGCTACTCTGACCTGATGATAGCCACTATGCAAGGAAGGGAATATCGATTTTTTATCGTTACCTTATTCAGTGCTCGGTAATCAATGAGCATTCTCCACGAGCCATCTTTCTTTCTCACCAAAAGAATTGGAGACCCACATGGTGACGTGTTAGGTCTGATGAACACCTACTCGAGCAGCTCCTGTACCTTCTTCTTGATTTTTGCATTCTGTAAAGCGGACAACCTGTAGATTCGAATGTTAGGAAATGGAGCATCTTGTTGTAAATTAATATCATGTACTACTTCCTTTTTGGGTGGCAGACCTTGACGTTCTTGAAACAATATATCATATTTTCAAACAAATTCTTCTTACTCAGCTTGGTGTTTATCATCACATCCCTCAAACACATTGGTTTTATCACTTATCTTTTCCTTTACAACCATCAATAAAAATTGTTTGCATGAATTTACAATTTGTTTCATCTACCCTGAGTTTATGAGAGTATAATTATTTTTGAGTTGATGAGCTGTTATAATATATTTGGTTCCATCTTTAACAAGTTGATACTTTTTCTTAGCTCTATAGGAAATAGCTTTTCTATCATAAAAGTAAGGACTTCCTATTAAAACAATTCCACATATATCCAAATGAACTATATCTAACTCAACCTCATCTACAAATGTTGACCCAAAAGAAAACCTAAGTTTACATTGTCTAGTCACTTGTTGTTGTGCTTTATCACATAACCAACCTAATGGATATGGCTTCTTGTGAGGTGTGGTTAGTAATCCAAACTTCTTTACAATTGCTTCAAAAATTAAATTTACTTCTGATCCACTATCAAACAAAGTATCAATCTTTTGTTGCTTGAAAAAAAATCGAATATCAAAAAGCTCATGTCTTTTCCTCTCATTTTCTTCATTATCAGCAGATTGTACATAATTTCTAGTAGATGCTTTGGAATTTTTACTTTTTATACCTGTGGCTATGATTGTTGTTTCATCTCCTGAGTCTAACCCCAAATCCTTTTGAATAGTTGCAACATTCTTCTTCTTCTTGCCCTCGAACTTCTTGGGTTTTAGCTCCAGATGAATGATCCAACAATGTTCATCATCATGCCCATCCTTCTTATAATGAGTGCATGAAAAATTGGTCTTTTGTACAGTATTGCCCTTCCTCTCTTTCCATTTATGTTTTATTTTCTCCTTATTCTTGCTTGCAGTGGGTTTGGATGATCCCCCAACTTATAGGTTCCCATTCTTACCTCTAGCATCTAGATGTGTAGACTATATGGATACCTCATCTATTCTAGTGGGATTAAACATGATGACAGTGTGCCTCATGTAGCTGTGTAGACCACGTATATAGTTCAACAAGGTTTCAGGTGAGTATAAATAAATTCCTAGAATCAAAGATACTTTCCTAAATTCTTGGGTGTAACCTTGTACACTTTTCCCTTTCAATTGGCGAAGAGTCTGCTAGCTCATCATGGCTTGCTACATATAGGCTAGTGGATAGAATTGCTTTTTAATTGTAGAAACAAATTCACTCTAGATAGAAAGAATCTTACCATGTTTCTTCATGTCAGCTTATGTCCTTCCTTCCCACCATACCAAGGTAGTTCCCCCAAGGCATAAGCTGGCCAGTTGAATCTTACTCTTGTTTGAATCAATGCTCTACACTCTACAATAAACATTTATCTATCTGATCCCATTATCCAACTTAATTGCATTCAAATCTCCATCATATATCGGAAAATCAAACTTAACATCTAATTTAATCAAATATGCTTTCTTTTTATTTTTAGGGCTATTAGGAGGTGTGGGAATTTTTTCTTCTTTCCATTTGCCTTTAGAGTGGACATGGAGGAGAGATTCTTCTGCTCCTTTATCTTGTTTGGAGTTTGATGAATATTCAACTCTACCTCTCTTATATTCTCCATACATTTCTTCCACCATGGCTTTCATGGTCGAGAAACCATCCATGAACTGCGAGTCTAATTCCAAGGGGTTTTCTTTTGACATTTTCCTCTTGCAGTGGACTCTTCCAATTTCAGGGTTAGCTTCAACCAACTCGCCTTATACTAGTTTAAGCTTTGATCTAGTTAGCATTCAACAAAAAATCCAGCACAAGCTTGTCTAACCTTAGTACCCTAGAGGTCTGATTCCACTTGCTCTGGAATTTATACAGGACAAAGAATTAAAGGTATTACAGACTCATGTGCATTGATGTGCCTATGTTACTTTATGCGATGGATCAATAAGATTTCTATAATACATAAACACTAAGCGAGTTAGAGAAAACATAACAGTCAAACATGTAATACAACAAGTTTAATAAGGAGTTCACCTAATGCTCATGGGCTACATCTCCTGGTCTAGCTTTCAGTGGTGGCCTCTCTCTTATGTTTTAAAAGCAGAGTTTCTTTACAATAGTGAACTAAATTTGAGTCTCACTCAACAGATATGAATGAGTTGGATTGGAGTACATAGACTCCCCTTAATAGTACTTGACCTATATTGGTCATAGTAGTATGAGCCCAATCTGAAACTCATACATGATAGACCTATGCGGAGGAGATCTCTTGAGCCTCTCAAGCTTTCTCTGGAGTGCATAGACTCTTTGACTCTCTCTGGCTTTGTATGGCTTGACGCTGCCTTCAGGTCAGGTCGGTTCTTCTCTCTGTTCTTTGCTCTTAGCTTTCTACGTCTAATTAACTCCTCTCTGTGTTGTCTCTGTGTGTTCTCTTATTTTGTTAGTCATGGCTTTAAAGCTAGTCTGCTTTCTATTGGTTGGAAACTGTTTCCTGGTGTTCTGGTTTTCTTACCTCTATCCATTCGAACTCCCCTATTCTACATCATCATCGTTGTGTAACACGTCACAGGGAGGTGGCCACCTGTTTCCTAATGAACTGAGTGTGTCAGATTCCTTGAATCAATTTTGAATGGCCATTATTTCTGCTTGCTTCAGGATCACCTGCAAAACAAGAACCTCTTTCCAACTCATTGTCCATGTCGGACTTCAAATTCCATGTAATCTTCTAAAAATAGACATAGTCTAAAAATAGACTTGCACCAAAAATAGCCTGCGGGCCCACTTAGTGAAGGCGACTCTTTTCACTAAGCTCCATCATCTTGTTGCAATCTCAACAATTTACCCTTCCGATGTGAGCAGTTTTCTCTCTCTTCCACCAAACTTGTGTCACTCAATGTGTGGCATCAGGTGCGACTTGGTCAAAACTCCTTACACCTTGAGGCCTTCTGATATCTTGCCAATTTTGTGGAATGCACGGAACCAAATTAATTACTTTTCTGCATTTCATAGCTATTTCAGGTTCAGGCACTTTGAGGCTTTCCTTCACTTAGGGGGATGCCCTGCAATACATGATTAGCACTTTAGCACTAATTGCATATCAGAAACTACCCCTATTTCTTGAATTAGCCTCTGGTTTTTCCAATTTGCGTCAGCACGTGTTACCATGGGCCAATGGTTTGCGCGCTCGACCGAGGGTCCTCATTGCTCCGTGTTCATCACAATTGCAATTGTCACGAGGATTCCTTTTGATAGCTTGATCTTTCTAAGACTTCAATCCTTTTGGCGTAATTTGAAAGAGTTTATGAAAACTTAGAGAGTGTTTAGGATCCAATTCAGATCAGTTGGACAAGTGAGCGTCCAACAAGTTAGTGTGAGCTTCATGGAACCAGAATGTACTCTGGACCTCAAAGTCATTTCCTTTCCAGAAGGAACATTGCATGCAGAGTCCAAGGAAGACAATGCCTAGCTTGAAAAGATCAAATTACTGGGTATGAATTTAGCCGCCCTACCATTTCAGAGCCTCCACATGCTTCATCAGTGGGTCTTATATGAGCTTCAAATCAAAGAACAACATGCACTATCAGTGATCAGTGAATTTAAGATGAAAAATGAACATATATTTGTCAAGAAGGTTCAGGCTCTTAAGGAAGAAAAAGAGCTCTCAATGTGGAGCCAGATCATAGGAGCCACAATTTCACAAGCGTGTAATTTAGTACTGGAGCTACACATTCCAAAGGATGTGGGCGCGTTAGCAATAATCCAAAATTTGGATGATGCAGCGTTACTTTTGATTTTGAGATAAATATCTTAGAACTAAAATTGAAAATGCAGCCAACCACTCTTCCAGAGGTTAGGGAGTAGCACAGTGCAACCATTAGGGAACATATGACTACCCTGGATAATGCAGTAATAAGATACAATTCTATCGTTGAGAATGCAAATGGAGTGATGGACCACTTTACAGGAGGACTCTAACTTGTAGTGATTGAGTATAGAGGCTAGAGAGGCATAGAACAAATTTGATGAGATCAGGGTGACTTCGCACGGTTTGGTGCCAATCTAGTGCTTCAAATGGTTATAGGAAATGAAGGTACTATAGGAACATGTTGAGGGTTTGCAGCACAAGGAACATGTTTTGAAGGCTTGACTTCAGCCATGAATGGAGGAAGAAATCTAGGTTAATCTAGCTATCCAAGAGAATCTAAAAACTTTCTAGCAGACACAGAGGACCATGCGCATTGCGATGGAGGGGCCAACTAAAGAGAAGCTAGTTGAAAAAGTGTAATAAGCTGTCGTGCAGCGCATAAAAAACCTGAAATTCTTGAATATTGAGTTTAATAATATCTTCCACAAAGTGGAGAAGCCAGTTGACTGACTTGAGGGTGAGTCACCATATTTGTGTTGGGGCCCTGTTGGGATAGGGTCCTAGGTAAATTTTTGATAGTTATGTCAATTTTTGTAATACGTTTTGTTAATGAATGCAAAGACTTCATTAAACATGGAAGCAAAGCATGAAGTTAAGTGTCAAAGGGGCTTTAACCCCTTGTATGGGTAGGTGATAGGTTAATTTTGAGACTCAACCATGGTTCGTGGGCCATGGTATTGTAATGAAAAGGCTATATATTTTTGAGCCATAGTGAGTCTAAGTATGACATTCTTTGATAGAGAATGATTATAAGAGAAATTTGTTAAGACAAGAAAAGTCTATTTCTTGTACTTAGGTGAAAGCATAAGGCTCCTATAGCTGAGTGCACGGAGACCTTGGTAAGTCAGTAGCTGAGTGCACGTGCCCTTGCAGGTGAGGGCATAGGGCAGAAAGAGTCTGTAACTAAATTATAAATCTAATAAAAGTTGTTTTGGATTGAATCTATTACATTTGTTCCTTGTTTCTTATTTTTGTTTAAGTTTATTCATCTTTGCTCAATGATCTGTTTTCTATGAATTAAATTTTACTCTCTGCGTGAAACTGTGGGACCTATAATATTTATGCATGATAAAATTAATTAACTACCTTCATGAAGTATTAGAGAGATATTTTGTAACTAACTCTTTGAAAACGGGTAGATTTGCGTGAAGGCAGATCTACGGATATGATTTATTGCCTAAAAAGAGTGAATCTATACCTTTTCAGAAAGTTAAGTACGATTGTGTGACTTCGTGAAGATCTGAATGTCATTTTGATAAATTTACAGTCGTTAATAGTCATAATGAATATATTTGATCGAAGGAATATCTTAGTTATAGATCCTCAAGAAGACCATCACACATACCTCTGGATGCATAAACTTAGTTCTAGCATCCCGCAATACTGCTATGGTTGATAGTGCAACATGCACTATGCGGGTTATTTTTGAAAGTGCCAGCTATTAGGGTTTTGATAGTTGTCATGAATAAATTTGAACCTTGGTCAAACCCCTTTAAGCCAACACCCTTACAAAGATTAACTATCATGCAACTTTCCCGACAAAACCCAATTTCGAGCCATCGATTTGCATCATTCAATAACAATCGTCAAATCAGTGGAAAGGCAAGGATCACTAGATGGGGTAACGTAGCGCATGTCAATTGGTGTAGGGGTTAGTGGGGTGTGACAGGGATGCCGTGTCTGCAAGAGCCTACTCATGGAAATAGATTTTAAATATAAAAAATACATATATACCTTGAATGGCCTATGAGCCCAACTGCCAAGTGGGAAAATAATGAGTTTTCGCATGGCAGTTAAATGAGGTGGAAGAATGAGTGGGCCTATCACTAAGAGGACATGACTTTCAATTCAAAGGTTAGATTCAAGTGAAGTTTTATATCACTGGATTTGTCTCAATGAGGCGAATGCAATGGTGATGGTCGTTGTAAGTCTTGAGAAGTATGGAAAAGTTAAAACAAATATACCCCATTCTTACAATGTTATAGTGAAGATTGTGTTGGCACAATGACCACGGTTTACTTAGGGTATGGGGTAAGGAGTGTTGTTACAAAGTCGTATCAGAGTATCCAAGTTCAACACTAGGATCAGATGCACTAATCATAAGCAGGAATTTACAACCCATCTTTGGACTATATTGTGAGCAAATAACAGTAAAAACACTCTACGGGAGAGGGATTCATAATGATGTTTAGAAAATTAATAAAAAAATTCTTAGGTGCTAAAATTTGGTTCTAAATCATTATGATGTGCATTATTCATGCATTTACATTGCGTTATAGATATGTGGCATGGTTGATTATATGATTTCTTTGGCACATCATCACTGTTGATCGTATGGTGATCCTTTGGATGTCTGGTATAATATGTATGTGAGTATTAATGTGATGCAAGGAACCTTCAAAAACCTCCCTTTGTTGTTAAAATGTTGTATTGATGCCCATGATAGCTAATTGAGACGTGTAAATGTGAATGCTAGGACAAAGTTGTGATTTTTTGTGCTACATGGCATGGTTACTATTATTGAGTGTGTGTGTGTATATACATATATATATATATATATATTTATATATATATAATATATATTATATATATATTTATTATATTATAATAATATATATAATAATATATGAATTGGATGGGAACATCCAATTTCCCACATATGATATAATGTCTCAAGGGATTAGAGATATGACTTTGTGCATATTTTAGGAAGACAAGTGAATGATAATGACTTGGTTGTAGGTATTTGTTATAGAATTAAGGATCATGGCTAGCTATTGAATAGTTTCATGAAAGTGCTATAATGCATCTATGTCAACATGACAATTACAAGTATGATAAATGTTAATATAACATGATATTTTTCTAGCTGATGCTTTGAAGTTGCAGATTCCATGGATGTTGTTGACCATAATAAGAGGGTAAAATTATTATTGTATTTAAAATCTTTATTAAAAAAAATAGCTTGGTAGAGACGATGATTTTAACTAGTATGTTATGTATGGGTCAAAGATTGAACTCTAGTTTTTCTTCGACATGATGATGATTATGAACAATATTAGTTCATTGCCAAATTTTGAAAATAATTTATATATGTAATACCTAGTGCTTTGGTTTATGATATGTCACTAATGATAATTTTAAAGTTGTGTCAACCGTAGGATTCCACACTTCTCCTAACCTAGTAAATATGACAATTGGCATATGTGTTGTGAGATTATTTTATGGGCTAATAGCTTATTGTATATGGCAACACACAGTAGGACTCAGTGGCAATGGAAGGAAACATGTATTTTGGCATTGCACAATAGTATATAGACCAATTCTATTGAGAATGGGGATGGATATTCCTCCAAGAGATGAGAACATTCATAACTATGGAGGCTAATATAAAAGACATGGAAGGTAGGCTAAAGATCTGAAGGGAAAAACTTAGAAAACTCACCAAGAAACAACATAATTGGCTAAGTGGAACGTTGAGTTGCAAAGAACATACCTATTTGAATCCTCTAAAATAAGGGATGGTAAATGAAGGAAAAGGCTTCATGGGGATGAGAAGGATGAAAAGATAATATCTTGTTGGTGTTGTGAGAAGAGCATCATAAAATGGATTATCCCCATGGGAAGAGAAAGAGAGAAGACACACCCAGCAAGCCATAGGGACACATAAGAACAATAAAGGACACTAAGGGGGCAGAGGGGACAATGCCTCAATATATATATATATATATTGAAAATATTCCCTTTGAACGTTTCTGGAACATAATACAGAAAGGTTTCTACGACGCTTATAACGAAGCGTTCAACTAATTTGATTTATAAGTGTGGATTCGTAAACTTGTATGATGGCCAAAAGTGCCATGAATGGTAGACTTGTGATATTGAATTGATTTTGGGGATTGTATATTTTATGCTTATGCGCTATCGCTTAATTTACCAACTTCTTGGTTTGATATCGTTTTGTTTTAGACTTGTGCATGGTAATGCGGGTTTTTGGTTTTGATTATCATGTTGGTTTTAGGTCTTGGTTATAATGATGATTTTGGTCATGTTTACGATGCTATTTTACTTGTTTTGTCAATGATTTTTGTTAGATGTCCTTTTGGAATGATTTCCCATTTCTTCCTCTTGTATTGGCTTTCAATTCTTGAATTTTGAATTGCATGTTTGGGGAAATCGTGGAATAAGGAGGGTGTAGTTGTAGGGCCATAAAATCTTGAAAAAAAGTGGGAAACATTTGATACACGTGAAGGAAATCATGTTGATTAAAGTTCCAGGTAGAATTGAAAGTTATTGGGCAATGGACATGAACAAAAGAACAAGTAAGAGTGAAAACAATAGTAGCATGAAGAGGCTATATAATGTATGATGGCTTGAATTAGGGAGTGATTTAAACCCTAGACTTATTTGGCATAAGTTAATGTTTTTTTTTCCATGATTAAGTAACAAAACAACCTAATGGTCTAGTTGAGTTCATGAGAATAATGGAAAAAGATATGTAAGGCTAGGAAAGTGGCAAGAAGGGAGCTTTCTAACACTTGATTATACTTGCACATGCATTTATATGTTGAATACATGATTATGTTGATGGACACCTATATCTTGCATACCTAATTATGTTGATGCATCCATGATTATACAGATGGATAACGGTATATTACACACATGCTCGTTCTAATCGATATATATGTTTATATCTATCAAAATGCCATTTCTTCTAAGAAGGATGTCAAGGGTGATTTGAAAGAAAGCATAATTGCTCAAAAACTTTACTTGATGATATCAATGGAACGAAATGATTCCCACTGTGATAAGGAATTTATTGGGAAGAAAATATATTTTTCCTATTGTATAATCATGTGAACATATCTCTTACATTACTCCCATGTCAAGGTTAAGAATATTTGAAAAACAAATGGAGTAGTGTGGCTAGTTGAATCACATGGAGACAAGTTGGTCTCTAGGTTATTGTGATATCTTGTAATGTGATATGTTCATTGTATATGTGTTTGTTGTTCATGTGCACGCGTCATGCATGGGAATGGGATAAATTTGCATTACGTGTGTTGTGTCATACTATGTGTATAAGTGTGTGTTAATGAAATATGTTCAGGTAAGGTTGGTATGCGACTCTTTGGATCTTGTGTTGTGTTTAAGACATATAGCTATGGGATTTCCTCGTCCTATGTGTTGTGTAAGTATGAAGTGTTATGTGTGAGTTAGTGAGGGCTTGTGTTTGCAGCAAATAGGTATGAGATTGTTTGGGGCCTTGTATTATGTAGTGCCACACATAGGTAGGTATCAGACTACCTAGGGCTACATAGGTGTGAAATACACCTATATTCTTGTCGATAGAAGACTACTAGGTTTAGTAGAACCCATAATTACAGAATCATGATTGGGCTTAAGTGCTCATCTTGACGCTGAACATTCATAGTACATTTTCAATCAAAAAGAAGAGTGATCCAAAATGAAGAAGGAATCAACCCATGGTATTCATCCACCCATGGAATTTACACATGGTATTGTAATTGGAATCCGCTCATGGAATTCATCCACCCATCGTATTTTCCCATGGTGTTGTGACATCCATCCATTGTATTCTTTCACCCATGGAATTGACCCATGGCATTGTGACATCCACCCATGGTATTCATTCACCCATGGAATTGACCCATGGTATTGTGACATCCACCCATGGTATTCATTCACCCATGAAATTGACTTGTGGTATTGTGACATCCACCCATGGTATTCATTCACCCTTGGAATTGACTTGTGGTACTGTAACTGAAAATTACTATAAGTAACAAGCTGCATTTTGTAAAATGACAGATAGTCTGCCACAATGTAGCCTTTATAGTTATTATCGGTTTTAATAAAAAGTTTCTTTGTTGTTTTATTTACTGGGTGTTCTGTCATCTTCTTTCTAGCATTCCAATTCCTTAGATCTTGGGGGCCTCCCCCACAAGATCCATTTCAATCTTTTAGATCTTGGGGGCCTCCCCCAAAGATCTAGATCAGTTATATCAAAGCAGGTTACAATTCCATCAGAATGAGGGTTTCATGCATATTTCAATTTCAAATTTCTGCAGCAAACCTCCATAAAGCACTTTCTAGGGCCAAGCAGGAAGAATTTTCCTTTTTTATTTTTTTGCAGCAATTTTTTTTTCGACGGTGATTTTGCAGATAATATCTGAAACATTTGGTACAATATTTACAAAAACGAATAATAGATCTGGATTCCTTGAGAAAAATACCAAAATAAAAAAAACAAATCCGCCAAATCGGAGTTTGGATTAGGGAGATATCGCTAATTTAAAATCAACTATGTGTAGAATTTTTTCTAATGGAAATTGGTCAATGATGACTCTCCTATCATTTTATGAAGTTTTTGTGTAGAATTTCAGAAAAAGGATTGTAGATATGATCGCCTCTTGAAAATTCACCCAATCTAAAAAAATAATGGGTTGAATTGGAGTTTGGATGTGGGAGATATCGCTCACTTAAAATCAACTATTTTTTTATAACTTTTGCGACTGTGGAAAAAATTGCAGCGAGAATCAGAGATTATAGGGTGTCTAGATAAGGATTTCCAACACATGCGAAGATGAAAAATGGTCCTTCTGCTTCCAAAAATAGGTTATAATAAATATTCTGAGTTATATTGACCAACTTATGTCCATTTTAACTCTGGAGCTTGTCACAAATAACCTTATTTAAGCATGAAACGCGGAAAACGGGCTACACTAAGGAAGCTGTAGGAAGCTCCAATTTGTATGCCATAGTACCAATCTTTTCCAACACCTTGTAAGGACCATAATACTTTGGTGATAATCTATTGTCCTTCTTAGCTTTCTTGATGGACATTTGTTTATATGGTTGTAGTGGTAGAAGTACCTAGTCACCTATATCAAAACTTCTTTCACTGCGATGTTGATATGCCTATTGTTTCCTTCTATTCTGTTCCAAAGTTAGGTTATCCTCCAAGAATTGGAGAACTCGTTGTTGATGCTCGATGTTATCTTCCACTACTTGAACCTTATAATTTTCTCTTAAATATGATGTGATGGATGGTGGGCGATATCCATAAAGTGCCATAATTGGGGCTTTTTTTGATGTAGTATGGAAGGAAGTGTTATACCACCATTTAGCCAAAGCAAACCATTTGACCCATTATGTTTGTTCATCGGATACAGAGAAGTGAAGATATCCTTCCAAGCATTTGTTTATTATATTAGTTTTCCCATCAGATTGAGGATGAGAAGATGAGCTATGGGCTAAATGAGTACCAGGACAAGAAAATAATTTTGTCCAAAAATTTCTAGTGAAAATGGGATCTCTGTCGCTTACAATAATCTTTGGGCTTCCATGTAGATTTTGAATTATTTCCATAAATACAGTAGAAACTATATTGGCTTTAATTGGATGAGATAATGCACAAAAGTGTGCATACTCTATAATTTTTTCAACTACCACCATGATGACACACTTTCCTTTAGACTTGGTAAACCTGTGACAAAATCCATTGAAATCTCCTCCCAACTTTGACTTGGAATGGATAAAGGTTGTAATAGACCTGGGATCATAATTGTTTCAACTTTGTTTTGTTGGCAAACCAAACATTTCACCATAAACGTTTGAATATTAGATTTAAGGTCGTCCCAAAAAAAATTATTCTTAACATGTCGTAAGTTTTTAAAAATCCTTAGTTCCCTGCTAAGGGGGAGGTGTGCAATTCCATAAGAATATTTTGTTTGGGTTCGGAATTCTGACATAGGTATAAGCGATCTTTGTACCATAACGAATCATTTGTCTGCTAAATGTATTAGATGTACTAGGATATTTTTGTAACTTTTGAATGAGTGCCCACACTTCTTCGTCATTCTTCCATTCATCCCTTGCTTCATTTATCCAATCTGGTTGGATAATAGAAATGACTGAAACCAACGGTTCCACATCCTCATCATTTCTTCAGAGTGCATCTACCACACTATTTTGCTTCCCTATTTTGTATATGATTTCAATGTCATAACACAACATCTTTGTGACCCATTTTTGTTATTCTTTTGAAGATAATCTTTGTTCTAAAAAGTATTTAAGACTATCATGATCCTTTTTCACCTTGAAGTGTTTTCCCATTAGGTAGGGTTGCCATTTCGTAAGTGCATGAAGTATTGCCAACATTTCCTTCTCATAAATAGATTTTTGTAAATAGTTTCCTTTCATTGGAAAACTTTTGAAAGAAATGGGTCTTTCTTCTTGCATTAAAACAACACCAATTCCATTTCCTGAGACATCACATTCCACAGTAAAGGTTTTTTTGAAGTTCGGTGTAGCTAAGACCGGTGCTTGGCACATAGCCTTTTTAAGATGTTCAAAGGCCTTCATTGCTTCTGGAGTCCATAAAAATGCATCTTTCTTCAATAATGTTGTGAGCAGTGTTGTTATTCTCCCATAATTCTTAACAAAAATGTGATAATACCTTGTTAAACTGAGAAATCCTTGTAGATGATCTATGGATGTGGGTATTTTCCATTCCTTAATGGCTTTAAATTTTCTAGGGTCTACCTTAACACCTTCATGAGATACAATATAACCCATATATTTCACCTCTTATACTCAAAGGAAACATTTTGATCTTTTTGCATATAATTGATTCTCCTCCAATAGTTTGAGCACCGTGTTAGCATGTTGAACACAATCCTTCCAAGACTTCTATAAATTAGTATATCATCAAAAAATACTAACACAAATTTTCTAAAGAAGGGTTTGAAAATGGAATTCATCAAATATTGAAATGTAAAAGGTGCATTGGTAAGGCCAAAAGGCATGACTAAAAATTCATAATGACCGTCATGAGTTCTAAATGTTGTTTTCCGAATGTATTCAATCTTCATTCTGATTTGATGATATCTTGAATGAAGATCCAGTTGGTGATGTAACTTGATCCATTCAATTCATTTAATAGTTCATCAATGAAATGATCAGGAAATTTATATTTAATATTGAGGTTTTTGAACTCCCTATAATCAGGACACATGTGCCATGATCCATGTTTCTTCCGCACCAATGATACTGGAGCAGAGAAGGAACTTTGACTAGCATTTTTGGGACTATACATTCAATTTCACTCTTTTGGAAATAGGGATATCTGTAAGGTCTAATGTTTGGAGGAACACTTCCTAGAATAAAATGAATAGCATGATCATGATCATGAATATGTGGGAGACCTTTGGAAGTGTCAAATACCTTGGAATGATTGTCCAAGGCTTTTTGGAGATCTGGAGAAATAGATGATTTCTATGTGGGAACCTCTATCGAACATAATTGTGTAATTACACCTCGTTGTTCTTTATGTAGAAGCTTTGTCATTCCATTAAATATGATTATCTTTCCTGGTTTCCCTACGATGCCTCTTAATTCCACTTCCTTTCCTTCTAAATAAGATTTCATGAAACGTTCTTGGAAATTAAAAGCTATTGTACCCAAGGATTGTATCCATTGGAATCCTAGTACAACATCAGCACCACCCATTGGAATGGAAAGCAATGGGCTATTGAATACATATTCTCCCATGGATAGCTTGATATTATGGCACTTTCCAAAGTGATTTATTGTTCCTCCACTTGCAGGCATCACTTGACACTCTGGTGTTGGATATACGAGGTGATTTAATTCCTTGGCTTTCTTACAGTGAATAAAATTATGGGTATTTCCTGAATCAATCAACACTATTAACATTTTCTTTTTGATATGTCCTATCTTGATAGTTTGAGGAATGGTAATTCTGGCCAAAGCATTACAAAATATGGTTGAATTCATTTCTTTCTCTAAGTTTTGTTCCTCATGTTTATCCTCTTCTTTGACATTTTTGGTTCCTTTTATTCCTCCTCCTCACAATCTATGTAAAATATTTTTTTCTCAACACACTTATGACCTTTAGCGTTTTTTATATCACAACTGTAAAAAATCCTTTTTTCTCTTTTTTCTTCCAATTATTTGGTTGTCAGCCTTGTAGATTGTGAAAGGCTAGGGGAAACAACACTTCCATCCTTATAGTTATGGGTGGTAGACTTCCTTGTTTCCATAATTTTTTTTTTCCATTTTTCTTGCCAACTTGAATGCATTCTCCAATGAGTTAGGTTCCCAAAGATGAATCTAATGTTGGATGTTATCCTTCAAATTCCTTGCGAACACATAAATCCTATGCTCCTTTTCAATATCTTTTACCCTTATATTCAATTTTTGAGGTTCTCAAGGTGCTCCATCATTGAACGCTTTTGTTTGACGTTTATCAATTGGCTAAAAAATGTGTTGCTTTTTGTATCCTCATAATGTGCTATCATTTCTTCTGTAAAAATAGGCCAACTGAAAATTTTCTTATGAGAGCAAATTCGTCGATACCATACAAACAGATTTGGTACCAAATATAAAGTTTCAATGCATACCTTTTGTGTGTTTTGCATATTATGGAGATTAAAATATTGCTCCATTTATGGTATCTAGGTTATGGGATCCTTACCATAAAACTTCCTCATATTTATCTTTGGAACATGGTGGGTCTTCAATCCAACATTATAGTCTATGAAATTGTGACTAACATTTCTTTTTTTCTCATCACGAGTTTCCTCTAATACCTTTTTGCCATTAGGAAGCATTTCTTGTAGCAACTTTGCCACACCTCCTTTCAAACCTTCCATGTCTTTCTTCAAATCGTTAATTTTTACTTATAAACCATCCATCTTAGCTTCCACGACATTCATCTTAGCTTCCATCCCATTCATCTTAGTTTCCACACCTTTCTTAGACCATCCATCTTAGCTTTTGTTACCTTCTATGAGAGTGAAATTTGTTGCACTTGGTCTCGTAATTTTGATATATCATGTTGCATTTCTTCCTTTTCTTCATGAACCATCCTAGAGATTTCATGTTTCTTACCAGGTGTTTCCATTTTCTTTCTTCATGGCATCAATTAATGCTAATTATATTTCACTATGCCATTTGAACTTCAAACTAATTTTTCAACCGAAACTTATGCAAATATTTAAAATGACTATACACCTTTTTTCTCTTTGTAGAAACTCGATATTGAATATGTTGTATCTTTGTAATTGCAGATCTCCAAGGTCTAAAATTTTTTCTTGTGGTAACCCTTTGATTCCACTTTCCAATGCCACCAGTTTGATAAAAATTGGATTCTCCAAGAAATAGATATGCCCAATATGCCATCATGACCTGATTATATAACATTTCTGTAGAGTGAACTTGTACCACTTGCCACGTGTCTCTTTTTTGATCTTCAGATCTGAAAAAAGATACAAAAAAAACTACAGACTATCATATTTCTGTAACTTCTTATGAAATTTCAATTTGATGCTCAAAGAGAAAGTTATTACAATTTTCCCAAGGTCACTGGTTTGGAGTGTAATTTGGTAGTCTGCAAAACCCTGACTTCCTCATATCATATCTCCATAAATGTAGGGATACAAGATCTGTATTTTGGACCCAAGGTTCATAATGATTTCAACTCAAATGGGTTTTTTGTTAGCTTCTGAGACATCATAGAAAAAGAGTTATAGAAGACTTCCATGATGACCTATTTGGAACAACGAAACCCTAAAACCCAAAGCTCTGATACCAAATTTTATGAAACCAGCTCTCAAAAGGGTATAAAAGAAAGATCAGTGCCTTAGAAAATAGCCTCTTCAAGGGGGAAACCTCCTTTACATTACACAAACAAACAATTCTTGGATGATACAAATGAAAAAACTTTCTTTCTATATATAGGATTCTAAGGGGTCATAATATAATCAAAGCCGACATAACAATAATAATATAACGACACAATAATAATAATAGTGGGCTTCTATGGGGCACAATAATAACAATATGGGAACGATAGGGGCACAACAATAACAATAAGGGCTACAATGACAATAGTAATGGGGTAATCACAAGTATTATAGGGACCTAACATCATCTTTGTACCCCCTATTCATAGTTATTTTTCAAGGCAACAAACTAGAACTCTCCAATTGCCTCATCACCTTTCAAAACAATGCTTGATTATTTTGAGGTGATTTTTGAACTAGTCTCTAATTACATCCATGAAATCCTTGATTTGTCTCCATCGCACAAACCTCTTTTTGTAATAAAATTATAAATCACACGTCTGCATTCCTTGTCCCCGACATACCAATTCTTTATAGTGGAATAATTTATCGTTCCTCCCTCGATGAAATAGAGATGCACTATTGTGGCATGGAGATGATTGGTGTCATAAAATGGTCCAATGCACCCTTCAATATATGTAACAGAACTCCTCTAACCTCACAAAAATCTTCTCATATACAAAAATAAGATTCCTCTCAAACTTCCTGATCTCCATCTCTTTCATCCTGAAATAAGTGGATATTTCCATGTGTGACAAAGTGTGTTTGGAGATTTAATAGAAGGAGTTATCACTAGTAAAAAATACAATGCAACATAATCGTTATCAGCATGAGGAACAACCCTACCAAGCTACTTCCTAACTAAATCAAGATACCCATGAAGCAACTCCTATAATGAACAAAATATAACCTCAGCTGCCTATAGAGTCTACTTGTACATGGTAGCAATGAAAACATTGTCATAAACAACATCTACAACAACGTTGGTCAATCATTCTTCTAGTCAAGGGCACGCCCAAATTTTGAAAATTATCAAGCAAGTCAGGGTCCACCTCATCTAGACTCCTCTTACTCTTCTACTCTCTTTGTTTAGGTTCAGAGTAATAGAAAAGGTCTTGGAAATTGATGGCTGGGTAGAAGTTATCAAACCATTTGGGTTCTTCCATTTTTAATAATTGTTTTTAATCATTGAGTCTAAATTTCAAAAGTTATGTAGGTTCCTTCTTGTTAGCTGAGATTAACCTAAGCTTTAGAGAGTTGTAAGGTTTAATGGATCTAAGTATATTCCACTTAAAATATAGTAACACGATTTAAAACTATAGCCATTGAGATCATAATATAAGGATGAAATTTACATGAGATCATGATTACAAGAAATTTTAATTTCATGTAACAAAGTTTGAGGAAGGTCTAGCATTTTCATCCTACCGGAAAATTTGCTTGCATCACTCCAGCCCTTTGAATTTTGGCATAGTAGATTCCATTACAGAAATAATCAACCACTATAAAAGGTAAAAAAAACAAATTCCATACATTCTGACCCTGGAAAAGTTAAGGAGGAGAGAACTGATCTATACAATAAGGGCATGGAAAATGCTTACTTGTCCATTGTCTTTTGACGAATTGTTAGACGCAATCAAGATCTACATTATCATAATAATTAAGCCATTTTTACAATAAAGACATGCAAAATGCTTACCTATGCATTGTCTTTTGATGAATTGTTGGCCACAATCAAGATCTTCATTACCATAATCATTAAACCCTCAACTCTAGATGAAATTTATACATTTCTCATATAAGGGATAGAGAGGAAGGAAGATAGAGATGTGGAGAGAGAGATGGAATTGCAGGGGGCATATTAGAGGGAGGGAACAAGAAAACATAGAGGGAGAAAGGTGGAAAGAGAGAGGGAGTGGTAAGGGATCCAAGGAGAGAATGTGAGGGAGAGAGGAGAGTGGGAGGGAATAGTGATAAGAATATATATAGAGAGGGAGAGAAATGGAAGAGAGGGAGAGAAAGGGTGTGGATGTTTTTGGGGTGAGATAGAGAGAGCGAATAACAAAGAGACACAAATACAAATATAGATATTATATAGTATTATATAACCAACCTAGATTCATATTAACCCTATAACTAACGAGGGCCGAGAGGGATCTAATCTCTCGCAGTGCAAACTTTTCTCAAGTTTTGCACTAGGAAAAAAAGTTTTGCAATTCAAGAGATTGTATCCTTCTTTGCTCTTTATAGATCTGGGGTTAAGATGGATCTAGGGTAGTTAATATGAAATTAAAGTAGTTCTTATTTGATATTATAGTCGTAAAAATTAAAATCGTTCTTCAAATTAATTTCAAATTGGAACTAGATCTAATTAGATTCAATAAATAGATTTTTAAAAAATACATAAAATATTTTTTGTTACTAAAAATTATATTTTTGAAATTACAAATTATTAGAGATATATAATGCAAAGTTGGCTCACCTATGCACCATGTGAGGATGAAGAAGTGTTTAATAAGGCATAACCTTTCAACTGATCCTTAGTAGCCTTTCAATCCCCTATCACTTGTAAGCTTAGATTGCTTGACACAATTAATATGACTAAAATAAAAAATTGATTCATTTATTGTAGTACTTGTTAGGTAGTTGCATTTTTGTTCTCAGATTCATTCATGTTAGTCATTTTTGGTTGCATTACTTATTAGCTAGTCACATATTTTTTTCTAAGTAAGCTTAAATCTATTAATAAAACATATGGTACAGAGAGTTTTAGGCATCCGAGTGCTGCCATACAGTCAACAACATAACCGAAAATGAGCCGCCTGCAAGGGGAAACCGGCTTGAGAGGCGTTTGAGAGTTGCCTCGCAAGAGGAAACCAACCTTGTCTTAACAACAGTGAACCAAAAACCGAGTCGCCCGCCAGGGGAAACTGACTCATACATGGTTTTGAGAATGAATTATCTACCAAGATCAGTTTGGGCAAGCTAATATACGAAGGATACAAATGAACAAAAATCTTAAAAGGCTAAACATGGAGGCAAGGAAAAGTAGAATCGCTTAGAGTCCATAGTCACCCGAGGGCGATTCCTCATCAAATCTGCATCCCCATCCTTCTTTGTCATCCGGAGCAGGATCTGGAAGAGCGGAATCCATCACATCACGCTCACCTGCATTCATCCCGATGGCGTGGATAGGCCCTCAGCTGCATTCACCTACCACGCGAGGATGATTTTCATCTATGGGCAGAGAGACAGGCGGAGCTGGAGAAGAGGCCTGTGAGCTGATGGGAGGCGTAGAGTGCAGGGGAGAGGCAACGATCATAGGTCAAGGTTCGAGGCAGTGGTGGGAGGCAACGGTGACAGTGCTTGGAGAGGGAGGAAGGTGTTGAAATTGACCACTTCCATGAAGGCGACGGGGAGCATTATCACTAAGATTGTGAGCGAAGGACAAGTGAGAGGAAGGGGGAGGGGAGTGACTAGGCCTGGAGCCACCCCAGCGGCATCTCATACGATGTCTTAGCTTAGGCATTGCTGCACAGAAGTCATGAGAGTAGGAGAAATTGAGAGAGGACCTCAACAGAGGAATGTGGAGGCGAAAGTCAAACAGGGCAGGGGTGCACCGAGCACAGAATGGATGTGTGAGTGATGGTAACCAGGGATGAAGCTAATGCAGGAGACCAGCGGGCAATGTTTTCTGACACTGTTGCGAAGGTTGTGCACCTATGCTCCTGGCGAACAACAAGAACCAACAGGCAAGAGCTGCCTTGACATAGAGCCTGGCTGAGCACCACAACTCCAAAAAAAACACCAGAGAGTGCAACTGAGGATGGGGACAAAGGTCTGGAGCATTGATGCTAAATTTGTTGGTGTCTCGGCCTCCCCACCGACATAAATGTCACGTAGGGTGACGGACCATCAAATTAATGGTTCTGGAGTTGAGTACAGGCTTACCGTAGGCAAACCAGTGGGATTGCCACATGCCCACCTGCTGGATTGTAACCCCAATCACGTCAGTATCCATCCGCATCTGGGGTGAAGTTGTCCTGCTACACCAGTTGAGTGCATTCGTGAAGGAGATTTCTGTCATTTAGATTGGAGAGGGGCCCTACAAAGAGGGTCTGGACGTTCGTTACCGCTTTGTCGGCCAGAAGATCTGCCACTTTGTTGCCAGATCTTCTAGTGTGCTAGAGGTAAATGGCTATGTACTCTAGTAACGAGTCAGTGATGAGATCCAATCTTGCCATGAGCCTCCAACTGTCCCGATAGGGAAAAAATTATGGAGCTGGGCTAGCTGCATACCTTGCCAAAGACCCTCTTGTTCCGCATAGTTATTGGTATCCCATCCTATATAGCCATAATAAACGAGCATAGAATCCCCTTTTTGATTGCAAAAAATTCCCCCAAAGCCCGCCTCCCGAGGGTTGCCTTTGGAGACGCCATAAAAGTTAAGCTTTATGACACCATCTAGGGGGGAGACCCATTTAGCATTAGAATTTGTCTTCGGGACTTCTCGATTAGTCGACTCAAGATGTAGATTGAGCTTGAACTCCCAGTTGTTCCAGACTGGTTCCTTTAGGGGTAGAGAAGGGAGGTCTTCCTGCTGCCATTTGGTAGCACTAAGGTTTCCTGGAGATTGCTGTAGTAATTTAACCAGAGGATTTCCGGAGGGGCTGACTGATTCTTGAAGATCCTCCTATTCCTCTACTTCCAGATATGCCATAAGATGAGGCCTAGAATGTGCCTCCAGAGAGAGTTGGGGATGTTGCAACGATAGGGTGCCACTGGCCAATTACGTATGATGGTATTTAAGTCCTCAGACTGTCGACCATCCCTTCTGCACTTGGAGCTAACACTTTCCCAGAGGAAGGTAGCCAAAGGGCAGGTCAGCATAAGATGTTGAATGGTCTCCTCTTGATTATTATAGTTGGGGCACTGGAAGGCCGAGTGAAGCCTCTCTTCATTAAGTTATCCCATGTGAGGATTTTCTTGTGAAAGAGCAACCATAAAAATGAGGAGACCTTCGACCAAAGCTGCGGCGACCACAACTGTTTCTAGATGGGGTCAAGAGGGTCGAGAGTCTGGGTCATTAGGGCATAGGCTTCCTGAGTGGTGAACTTGCATTTGGGGGAGTGTCCCCAGCGAAGGACATCCTGCTTGTCCGTGTATCTGATTTTCCTGCTGATTAGTTTTGCTTCTAGTGCTGGATGAGCTTGACCTTGCTGGTTGTTCAAGCAGCCTGCAGCCATTTTCCATTTCCTGTACCCCTGAACATGGTTTTCCTCCTAGAATTGGTGAACTATGGCATTCAAATAAGCTACCAAATCAATTTGTAGAGGTGGATTGATGGTTGAGAGGAGCTTGGGTTGCTGTTGCCACGAGTCTGTCCAAAACCTAGTTGTACGACCATTGCAGACCTCCTAGAAACTATGATCCTGAATAAGCAGACTGTGTTGTTTGGCAGTGTTCCAGATCAGTGAGCCTGCTTCCACATTAGACAGATGAATGAGCGCCAAATGGGGTCTGTGGTTTGCATATTTGGCATTCCAGAGTCTCGTCCATGGGGTAGAGGGGGAGGATAGCCATTGCCACCAGATCTTAGCCCCCATGATAACATTGTTGTGCTGAGGGTCGTGGAGTCCGAACCCTCCCACTGACTTTGGCTTGAAGATCGTGTTCCATTTGACCAAGGCCCATTTTTTGTTCTGTCTGGATGCTCCCCATAAGAAATTGCGCTAAAGAGATCTGATCTGCTTAAGGACCCATTTCGGGGCCGCTAAGACCGAGAAGAGATAAGGGGGCATGGTTTGAAGGATAGTCTTGACCAGAATAAGTCTGCTAGGGAGGTTGAAGGGGCGAAAAGTCCAGGAGGATAATTTAGCTTCGAGTTTGTATAAGAGAGATCTCCAAGATGAGTGCTTAAGTGCTGAGACAATCAAGGTAGACGTAGAATTAAGATGGATCTAAGATGATAGAATTTCCCCTTTAAATAATTTATTCTCACATGAATAACATGGTATTACCATGGGTCAATAGCATGGGTTATCATAAACCTGGAGCTTAAAAATTACTATTAGTAATTTATAAAACTTAATCAAATTAATAATTGGTTTTTATTTTCACCAGGTTAAAATGTCTAGCATACATTAGATTACAACATCCATTTTTACTCTTGATCCACCAAGCCCAATAGGGATCAAATATTTTTTCACTCTATGCTAGTTTGCATGTCATGATATTTGATCGCTCTCAGGGCTTAGTAGATCCAGAGCAAAGATGGATCTATGCTGGTTTAATTCCCCCATTTAAATAGGCTACATTCCACATGAATACCATGGGTCAATACCATGTGCTATTTTTATTTTTATTAATACTAATATTAGGGTTAATAACGTTTTTTGCATGGTACTAATAATAATCTAGCCCATGGTATTTTGCCCATAGGTTTCACCTAAATATAAGGCATTTTTTCAGTGTTCCTAAATATAAGGTGACTTATGGAGTAAATATAAAAAAATGTTTTATTTGTTTACTATACCTCTCGTTTATTTACATTTTTATTAATTTACCATACCTCTTTTACAAATATGGTATTTGGCCCATAGGATTCACTTAAATAAAACCTCTTTTTTGAACCTTCGTAAATAGAAAGAGGGTTATGAACTAAATATAAAAAGAGGTTTTATTTATTTACCATACGTCTATTTTATTTATATTTTTATTTATTTACCATACCTCCACTTTATTTGTACTTTTATCTGTTTACACCCTTGCATGTATATAAGGTGACTTATGGAGTGAATATAAAAAATGTCTCACTTATTTAACATACCTATCATTTATTTATATTTTTATTAGTTTACTATACCTCTTTTATAAATATGGTATTTGTCCCATAGGATTCACTTATATAAAACCTATTCTTAAAAATTAGGGCAAATGGAAGGTTGTAACTCCTAATTTTAAGGGCTAAATTTACCTTTTTTACCCTCTCCTTTAAAATAAGGTGGGCTATTTGAGGCAATTTATAAAAATGTACTATGATATAGAATATTCGCCCAATAAAAATTTAAAACCCCTTAATTTCGCCTAAGGGTGAACATTCCCCCCTAAAATTCTCCATGGTAGCGGATAAAGAAAATATGTTCTGAAGTTTTGACATCCAACTAAAAGCTCCACTAGCAAGGGGAAAAACATATCAAGAACTAGATCTCCCCTTATCCAAGTCACCTGCAAGATCTAAATCAACATAACCATTGACTTAATCACTACTACCATTATAGGTGATACAGTAATTACTCGTGCCTTTAAGACACCAAAACACCCATTTCATTATTGCCCAATGTTGTGCACCTAGATTTTCCATGTATCTACTAATAACGAAAATTACATGTGAAATATATAGCCTTGTACTAACCATCACATACATTAAGAATCGTATAATGCTTCTCTTTATCGTTACTAGGACAAAAACCTCAAGATATCATATCAAATTGGAATTATTGTCTTGATATAATCTTTTTGTAATAACCACAACTTACCATTTTTCTTATCTCTATGTATCCCTAAGTCCAAGATTTGTTTTTTCTTCTCCAATATTTTTCATTTCAAAAGTCCTATCCAACTGACCCTTTAACCTATTGATCTCAATCATTCCTTTGTTTTCTACAAGCATATCATCAACATATAACATCAAAATATGAATATGTCATTTCCCAACTTTTGTAAGTAAACACAATGATCATACTCATTTAGTCAAATTGTGGCTCCTCATGAAGGAATCAAACTTCTTGTACCATTTCCTGGAAGAGTTCTTCATGCCATACAATGACTTCTTGAGTTTGCAAACAAACCTCTTATTGTTATTTTGAACAAAGCCTTCTCATTATTCCATATATATATCCTCATCCAAATGTTCATGTAAGAATGTTGTTTTAACATCTATTTTCTCTAGCTCTAGATCAAGTAATGCAACTAATGCTAAAACAACTCTAATTGAAACAAGCTTAACAATAATAATAAAAAATATCATGCAAATCAATGCCTTCCTTTTTGAGAATATCCTTTTGTAACCAGTCTTGCTTTGTACTTCTGAACACTGTCATCAAGTCATTTCTTCAATTTGTAAACCCACTTGCAACTGAAAACCTTTCTTTCCCTGGGAAGATCCACCAAATCCCATGCCTTATTTATTTTGAAGGCATCCATTTCCCCTTTTATTGGATATTTTCATTTATCATTATTCAAGACTTCCATTGCTTCATGATAACAACTAATTTCTCATTCATTAGCAATTAAAGTAACAAATGTAGCAAACTCATCCCACCTTTTAGGAAAAGATCCAATCCATGTAGACCTTTGTACAATAAGTTGTGGTATTTCCTCAGTTTCCTTTGAAATTTTCGTATCCTCATCTGTTTTTACAAGAGTTTTTTCATGAACATCTTCATGATCCTCCACACTTGAATATGATTGAGTTTCCAATTGAATTCATTGAATATGTGGTACTTATACTTGTTTCATTTCACCATCTCCAATTAATTTTATGAGTGATGATTCATCAAATATGAAATCTCTATTAAAGATGATTTTGTGGGTAGTAGGATCCCACAATCTATATCCCTTATCTCAATCACCATATCCAACAAATTGGAACATTGATTCGTTGTAATAATAGAATAGGTGTCCCAAACAAAAATTTTAACATTTGACTAATAACAATGTTGACCACACCATAACTCTTTTGGGATCTTACATCTAGTTGTAGTTGATGGTGACCGATTTACGAGATAACACGTTGTAAGAACTGCTTCTACCCACAATTCCTGTTGCAACTTCACATTACTGCGCATACTCCTTACTCTCCCTAGAAGAGTCATGTTCATGTTTTTAACAACACCATTTTTCTAACTATAAATTGTGCTTTTATTTCCTTCAATCCCAACTTCACTACTATAATAATCAAATTCCTTTTGAAGTAAAGTTGGTTCCATTATGAGTTCTCAAACATTTAATTGACATGCTAGTGCTCTTTTCAACCAAAGGTGTATACTGCTTAAAGGCATCAAATACTTTATCTTTTCTTTTTCAGTAAATAGATTCATACCTTTCTAGATTAATCATCTATAAATGTTACAAAATATGAAGATGCTCCAAAAGAGACTTTAGGAGATGGTCCCCAAAGGTCTAAATAGATGTAATCAAGGATACCTTTATTAAAATGTTTTCTTGTTTTAAATTTCTATGTATGTTTGTTTCCATAAATATGATGCTCAAAAAAATGCAAATTCAAAGATTTCTAGATTGGAAGTAACTTATGATGAACCAATACCTACACTAGCTTCAATTGAATTAGCTTATTTTGCAAAGTCATTTTTCGCAGCTTTTTCCTTTCTATTCCAACAATCTTTCTTGAGATGCCCCGATTTTTTACAGTATCAACACTTCAACTTACTCTTATTTCCTCTTGAATTCGATCTTCATATGTCTCTTGTATTCTGAACTTTTTCTTTTAATCGACCTCTTGCCACCATTGATCTTGATGTTGCATTTTCAAGGCTAGATTCCCATCAACTTTCCTTGATCAATCAAACTCCCACTATCGTATCAAAGTCAATGGTATCGACAAAAACAAAATTGATATAGGTTACAAATCGATCCCAAGACTCAAGAAGACAACAAAATAATGTAATTCACTTTTCCTCCCCTTCAAGATTTACATCCATACCATAAAATTGACATAAAAGTGTATTAAAAGAATTGAAATGATCAGAGATCTTTGCACCTTCCTTCACGTGGATGTTGTATAGGTGCCGCTTCAAGTAGATTCTATTTGTCAACGAACAACATATCATCTTCCAAGCATAAACAAATAACACTAAGGGCTCTTGCATCCATGTCTTCCTAGTGATCACAACCACATCCACAGGCTTATTTTTCCTGCACAGCAAAGCCTTTTCCACTCTTTGTAGCATGAGCATATACTGAATCTTAAATTTCCATAACTCAAAGCTATTACTCACATTGAGCTTTTTTATTTCAAAATTTGCACTCTGCATCTTTGGCATTAACCCTCCTTTTGAGGGAAACATGCATGGGGAAATGATAATCAACGGAGATGTGTGTAGTAGTACTCTGTTTAAGACACGTAAGGAGATGAGTCCTCGTCTCATACCGAATGGGTAACTGAAAGTGATTCAAAAATTCCATAGCCAGCGAATTGAAATCATGGAATGATGCACGAGACAATTTGATATACCATTTTGCTGCCAAACCCGTGAGAGTCCTTTGAAAAAGGTGAATTCGGATTGAATCATCAAGCCATGAGTTCGACGAACACCATAAGTGATACATCATGACATGGGCCTGAGGGTCCTCGCCGGCCTTCCCATCAAATTTGGGACAGTAACTTGGAATTTTAGTTGGAACTGGTGGCCACTGCGGATCATGCAGAATAGGATCATTCGTCAGTTTTGACACATGAGGCAGTTCCAACGTGGCTAGAAATGGTAATTGAGGATTAAACGACATTTGTGGCAGATATGAGGTGGAAGAAGAATTCCACCCTGCCCCAGGTTGCCCCCATTGTCCTTGTCCCGATGGACCAGATCCGTAAGGGCCTTGTCCGTAAGGGTTTTGTCCGTAGGGTTTGTTCCCGGAACTAGGTTGCTGGTTCTGCCCCCCAGCGCCCCATTGGTTACCATATTGAGCAGCAGGTTGTTGATAATTCGGTTGAGGATTACCCTGCGGTTGTTGGTAATTTTGATAAGGGATCTAAGGATTCTGTCCCTGGGGCTGCTGGTATCCGTACTGAGCCTGTGAAACAGGCGGCACTTGATATCCACCAGAATGCATGGGCTGGGATTGATACCCGCTCGAATATGGAGGCTGGGCATGAGGCCTGCCAGAGTACGGAGGCTGGGATTGGTACCCGCCTGAGTACGAAGGTTGGGATTGGTACCCGCCCGAGTAAGGAGGTTGGGACTAGTACCCACCTGAATACGGGGGTCGGGATTGATACCCACCTTGATATGGATGTTGGGATTGGAACCCACCTGAAAGAGGAGGTCGGGATTGATACCCGCCTGCATTCTGAGCCGTCTGGCCAGAGGGTCGTACTGGTTGAATTGGGGGTGGCCTCATTCGTCCAGAAGATTGAGCTTGCTAGTTGAGAGGTGGCCCTTGTGCAACCGAGGTTTGTCCCTGATGACCAGAGGGTTGCTGGGAGGTAGGCCGGCCTTGCTGCACGTAAGGCGGGCCCCCTTGCCCAGAAGGGTTTCCTTGCTGGTTCACGGGTTGACCTTGTTGCCTGTGAGGCTGTGACTGGTTCCCATAGGGTTGCCCCGAAGGGTAGCCTTGTTGGGTACCTGGTTGACCTTGTTGGGCGTTGGGTTATACCGAATTTCCTGAAGGTTGCCCAAAATAAGAAAACACCGGACCACTAGAGACTGAAGGTTGTCCTTGATGAGGTTGTCCTTGCGGGCCTCCTTGCTGACTAGGGTAGTTTTGACCTGTAAACTGCTGCCCATAATCAGGCTGCACGTAAGGTTGCTGACCCTGGTAAGGTGGTTTTTGCTGTCCTTGTCCTGGATAGTATATACCGCCACCATATGCGGTGGTGCCCCAATTCACATCCAATGGAACAGAGATCTCATCAAAAGGAGTTTGAGGCAGAGAGGTGTACAAACGAGCATGCTCGGCATCGTAGTACGGACCTTGACTATCCAGGTTCTGGATATTGTGCAATTATTCATAAAATGCTTCCTCCTCTGTCATATGCTCAGGAACAGGAGGAGAATCACTTGCAGGGTGCACAACTCGAGAAGAAGGAGACAGTTGACCACTCTGCGTTGGACCTCAAGACGGGCCCGCGGTAGAAGTGACAGCGGATGAAGCTGTGACCGCACTCACAACTGGAGTTGACACCGCGACACAAACGGTCGGGTTGGTGGGGACTACCATAACGGCAGTATGAGGGGCTTGGGAAATAAAAGATCCTGTGGTAGGGACCACGTTGTGACCCTCAGAAAAGAACCGGTGAGCATCCCGCAATGACCTGTAACGCCTTGGCACCGTTTGCCTAGAAGACGTAACGGTGTAAGGTGTAGTGGTAACAGGGGATGTTGCCGGAATGGGAGTATCTATGTCCGACATGACGGTCGGGCCACTGGACACTGGAGAAGTGTCGCCCATATCGGATGAAGCCATTGGAAATGGAGTACCGACAGGGGTGGCAGGCTGAGACCCGTCAGAGGGCTCCCAAATAGGGTTGTAAATGAACTCGTAAAAATCGTCTCTTGGAGCTCGAGAATTCAACGGTTGTACGCTTGGAACGATGGGAAAAGCACCACAAACCGAAGTTCCGGGGGCAACAGAAGATGGGGACCCTTCTTCACTCGGGATCGAGGACGGAGTTGATGGATCTGCCAGGATGTCCCAACAAAGACCCTAAAGAAGCTAACGATAAAACCTACTCAAACTAAACGCACACAAGATTAACCGGGAAATATTATCGTGGCGAAATGAATTTTAAGACATAGGAACCAAACTTGACCTTTTCATGTTTCAAGAGTCGAGAAAAGGATGAAAAGATGACTCTATCTACTTCGAATGTTTAATGAGCACGACGTCACAAGACGCTCACTTACACCTTTTCTTTTAGAGAGTCTGAAAAGGATCAAAAGCGACTACTCTGGAAGTTCTAGGCAAAAAGGTTTACCAAACAACCCGTAAAACTGCTTATACACCTTGGCAATCATATGAAAACCAAGGACTTCCCGTACTGCAGTCAATCTTCCCGAATGCTGTGTTCGGTGCGTTACGGTTTACAAGGCTGCAGACTCGGCTTCCTATGGATAA
>APFE030779820.1:46852-66869 GCA_000404065.3 Pinus taeda | reverse complement strand
GAGCTTGTCAAAGTAGAGGAAATCTCTTGCTGGACCCTGGGAGGAGCTTGCACAACACCAAGGCTCAGGTTGTAATGGTTCCTTTTCTGTTTCCTTAATACAAATAAGTCCATTCTTCTCAATGATTTGTTGTTAATGAATTATTTCATGTACTCCTTGGTCTATATGATGAATATGCTTTGTTTTATGAAATATTCAGGTGTTATGTAATCGTTTGACTGTTAGTGTATGCAGGTCTTACAGTGAAGGAGGAGCTCATCTGGATCAGCAAGGCTGGACTGCTACAACAAGCGTTGGATTTGAGGTAGGATCGAACAACACTTGGTTTCTCATAGAATAATGTATGTTTAGAGAAAGATTGCTCTTGTTTGTCTTGTTTGTCACTAGAGAGTCTTAGACTCCTAGGGAGGTTAGGTTTGTCCACAAAAATAACTCTTTCCACATGACACCTTTCCTCAACTACATGGAAAGTGCTTGGTTCGCCATCTCTTTTGCCTGCAATGAGAAATCTAATAAGCTTCGACAAGGGAACCAGTCGACCTTTAGGGATCCTTCCAAATGTGCCCATTACTTTGAGAAGGAAAACTGTTCACATGAACGTTATGGTAGTTCAAGGACCTTTATATTATAATCCACTCCTTGGACGTGACTATATTTATTGCATGGGAGCCATCGTCTCCTCACTCTTTAGAGTAATGTGTTTTTCGCACGAAGGAAAAATGGTCAAGCTCGTGGACCAAATGTCATTCCCCAGATCACGCATCGCAAATAGTCAAATGTTGTCCCTAAATGGTCTTTTCACACAAGAAATGTCTCATCGATCTCCATTCCATCCACCTGATGAGTGCAAGTGATTCAGGAAGATATGACTGAAAGCCAGGGGGCATGCACCCTGGTTTGTTTCGACAGGAAAACCTTAGGTATAGAGTGGATTTCCACGAGGGATATATAACTAGTCTGGCGAACCCATCCTTACAGGAAAATGGGAATGGGCTGGAATAAGATACCTTCGTCAAGTTATGTGAGTGGAGGTGTGTCTGCGCTATTCACCTTTGTTTGTTTCGATAGACATCGCCGAGGAAGCATTGTTCTTGGTAACCTGGAAATTTTTCGCTATACTTGGGGGCATGCAAACCTTTCTGCATGCAAGTGAAGAGAGGTTATTTATTTTTTAAAATTTTAGGACTTCTAACCCTTTAAACCAGTAAGGCTAGTCGTTTCGTAACTTGCATAAAGAAAGGATCTGTGGCAAAGCTTTAGATATGTAAGCCACTTGAAAATAGCATCTTGAATGAGACATTTCTTATCATACGACTGGCGAGCAATGTTGTCGCAGAGTTCAAGCTCGTTAAAAAATAAACTCTCCATGAGCAGTTTTAGCGCATAGTTCAATCTCGTTAAAAAATAAACATAAGTCATGAGCAAGTGTTTCCCCTAGCATTTAAGCTCATTAAAAAATGAACCGGTAAATAACCATTGTGAATGCCTTATCGCCAGCTTTTGAGCCTTGGTCGTGTTCTCGCCATCACCTCCACTCTGTTTTTAGTTGATCATTCACCCCCATATGATTGTTTACCCCTTCAAGCAACATCTGCGAAGAGTGATTCTATTAGCCGTCCTTGTGACACTGCCGTGATTGGAAAATTCCAAACCTTACCTAGAATCAGCTGCTACCCAAAACCATCACTCGTTCCTCGAAAACGAGTCTTCTTTAAGCTCTTTTCACCTGACTCATAAAATATGAAAATATTTCCGAGTGATTGGCCTCTCTGGCTCGTTAAAAGGCATCGGAAGTGCTATCCCTCCTCTAGATTTTAATTGTTTTGGACCTAAGCGATTATTACACAAAACGGTCGAGCGCTTGTCTTGCTCAACTTGTTAAAAATATCAAATATTCATACCTTTCGTATTATTTTATTCTTTTTCGGACTTAAGGGATTATACAATGAAAAAGAATCTTCGTAGTCTTCTTTCCGTTTCTTTCAGACTCTCTAAAATTGAAAGAGACCGAGTTATATTTATCATTAAACGCGTTCAAACTGAATAGCGACAAACTCATCCAAATGGACGAGAACGAGTTTCATTGTCGCTAGGCTTGCTAAAATATAGCGATAGGTTTGCCTGAAGGGTGAATTATAGAACAAGCATATGTTATCCTCCTCAAGCTTGACAAAAATAAAGAGGTATTGGTCAGCAATGACTCGGGAAAATTGGGAAGAAAACAAGAAGAAAATATATTGGTAGCAAGTCGCTCTTGAACATGACACTTTCCTTTCGCATCCATTTCGGGTTGGGTTGTTCCGTTCACTGGTCTTCACCATTGGTCCGTCACACCATCCATCTTTGGGGTTAACACTACCAATCCATCTTCAGTGTCGCCGATATGTTCAAGAGAATTCATTCAGATAATTCACTTGTGTCTCACCCCCTACAATACATTCCTGCTTCATTCCTTCATGACCGCCACCCTAAACCCTGTATCGTCAGTTTGTTTTCACCTCCAAAATCATTTGCTTCGTTCCATGTCGTTGATGTGGGATTCATTAAGGCCCTCCTGCGATGGGTTGCTTCTTGTCAACAACAGCTCATTATCCAAGAAGTTGACTTAGGAACAACCCTTTCAATACTTTGAAGCTTGCATGCCTCAATGGCAAGTTTCTCACTGTCGGTGACAGGTTTACATCAATGGCCATTGACCGAGAGATTTTACGTGGTGTTCGACGCTAAGTACCTTTTCACACCACGTGAATTGTACTGTAGTATCTTGAGGGTCATTTTCATTATTGGTGAATCCTCTCGCACTTGTTAACAGCTTGCATTATTGGCTGGTAATCAAGCGATGTCTTTCCATGTTCGACTCCAGAACATTTTTCACATGGATCAACTTATACGCCGAGTGAATATTGAACAAGTTTTGAAGACCTTGGATCTAGTTTCATCCATCCGGGCTGCGATATATTCAGGAATATAAAAACATTCAGTGTACATCATTGCCGAACAGATGATCATCCCGATCAAAGGATGATGTGTCCATATCATCAGTCTGTCACGCAGATGATTGTCTGTCATATGTACATGAAAATGAATTTATAAATATGAGCATGGGAATGCCCATCTTATCTAGATCATGAAAAATGTTTTCAACATAATGTATTGTATTGTTTAATATTACAGGTCGCCTCCCATCTCAGAAAAACTTCGGATCCTCATAGTAAAGCATTTCATCCAACATCAAAAAAGATTAATGACCTCATGCTTTAGGGGGAAACTGTTATAGACATTTTTGGGCACTTCAACCCCAATCACAAACGTCCATAAACTAAGGGCTCTTAAGTCCCTAAAAGTGTTGCTTCACTGCCTAAAGGAATAAGGTCAACTGATTACATCATCTCCCAGAAGTTCTCCACTGAAAACTGCTCATAAATGGTAAAAACTGGACCATACTAAAAGCTCAATGCAGAGGGTGCGATGCATATCACCTTCCAAATGTACAGGGTGTGATGCATACTAATTTTCTCCTCTGTAGGGTGCAATGGTCGGGTTTGGACAAATGGCAGGGACAAAAATGTGAGGTGGAAGATCATGGAATCTTCCAGAAGCTTCCCCTCTAACACTTGCCTCTCCATTTTCGACCAGGGATGAATAAGAGATCATCATTCTCCAAGTGGAAGTAGGAACTATCAAAGAGAAGACACTAATCAAGATCCCAAAAGATGACTCAGCTCTCTGTAATCATCTATATATGGATCCCTCATCACAGAGATCTAGAGGCTGGAATTTTGTATCTTATAGAGAAGTGTTGTTGGTATTCTGGTGTACATTCATAGTGTTGGGTGATCTAGCTTTGCTTGAGGTGAAGAAGGGCTTCTTAGCTAGAGGATGACGTTGGGTCAGAGCACATGGTTGTAATATTCTTGCTACTTTTCATCTGAATAAAGCTATTCTTGTTTCCTTCCATATTCTTGTGTAATTTTATATATGCATGTATATGGTTAATGCACATATGATCCTGCATTATTTATGAATTTAGATCCTTGTTTCTTGCATAGTAGTATGTTCTTGTGGTTCCACAGGTCCTTTTGAAGCTGGGAAGACAAAGAAGAAGCGGAAAAACTCTATCAAGAAGGAGAGGAAATCGAGCGCAAGACTCAAGTTGGCCCTCTTGGTTCCCCTCTCATCCATTTTCATAAAAGGAATCAATAGTAGACTTTGATTGTTTTTTTCTGAGATAGCCACCCATCTTAGTGGGAATAGCAACATCCGAGTGGACACTATTCCTGTTTAACACTTCCTCACCTCCATCCCCACCCACTCCACCTCCACCACCTCCATAGTTCAGTATGGTGAGTGCAATGAAACTACCAGTGTTCAGAGGAGTAGGGAATGAGGATCCAAACCAATTTTGGTTCATGGTAAGAGAAGTATGGGAAGCACAAGGTTTCATGGACAACAATATTAATAAGGATACATTGGTTAGTGCACTACATGATCACTCATTAATGTGGTACATCAAGCACTCTAACGACCACCCAAATGCAGGGGTAGCAGATATTTAGAATGCGTTGAATAGAGAATTTAGCAGGCCAAAATCAGAGACACACTCAATCATAGGGTTTAAAGAGTCTTTGATGCTTCTAGGTGAGACTCCCTAGGATCTAGACCAAAGGCGGAAGAGTATGATCTGTGAGGCCAATATGATGCGAACGGATGAACAACATCGTTCATGGTCTGTAGCATCTCTGAAACTACACTTGAGGATGGTGTTGTCACAACAGAAGCTTTTTACCGAGGCTGAAGCATTGGAGATGGCAATGAGATTACATGAGACCCCGATACAAGACCCTGGGTTGGGAGTTCAGCAAATCCACGTGAAACTACAAAATCTGTGTTTGGAAATGCAAATCTTGAAGTAGGATAGGACAACGCGGCCAGAGGCGTGCGAGGAAGTATGTTGCATAAAATGCAAAGGCCAAGGTTATGACAAGGATCATTGTCCAGTGTTCGCGAACTACTTGGTAGGAGGAGGGCCAATGCCATTGAGACTGGAGGCGCATGTAGGGCAAGAGTAGCACCCGCTTTATGGTGTGTGATCTGTGAGATAGGAGGGAAACACATGACGGACAATTGTCATTTGTTGCAGAAATATACACAGACATCCCAGTAATTGTTTTGTAATTTTTGTAGGTTGCTAGGCCACGATGAACAAACTTGTCACAGTTATGAGCTAATGATGGATTAGACCCCAGACTATAGGATGCAGACCAAACTGCGAGCCCTTGACCCATATGTGGGGAGGGCGTGTGCTGGATTTCACAGGTGAGGTCGAGGACGAGGAGGAATGGGAGCAAGAAGGGGCCACAGACAGTTAATTTATTACAATTGCAGAGGATGATGGAACTATGCCCGTGACTGTACCAACCTGATGAGGATATCCTATACGTATTATGCTCAGTTTGATCATGAAACAATAGACTGTCCTACGATGATCACAAAGATGCACGAAAAAAGGGGTATTCTAGCCTCCCTAGACTCAGAATATACAAATGATGAGGTCTGAACTGTGCAAAGAGGACCCGAATGTAAACATGATGCTCAAAAGTGGTGCAACCACGGGAGAGGATAATGGAAAGTAGCTAGAGGAAAGTACGTGGGTTCACAAGACTCCTACAAAGGAACCCAAGTTTGACGTAGAACATGCAAAGGAGACATTCATGGAAGCTAAGAAGAGCTTCATGGAGGCCTCCACTTCAGGTAGTAAGGACCAACCAGAGACAAGAATGGATCCTTCAATTCTTACCATCTTTCTAGAGACATGCATGAAACTATTGTGCGACAACAAGGAAGTTAAAGGACTACAGGAACTGATCACTAGGGGCACGGGGTTAGGGGATTTGCACATTGTCTGAAAATTAGGGAAGCATGCATTGCATACTGGAAGAGAAATGAGGTTGACTGCACAGATTGGGGAATATGAAATGGATCAGGTAATCCTAGATTTGGTTTCGAACTTGAATGTATTACCGAATCAAACATGGGAACATATGAGCAGGCCCGCGTTACAGTGGTCCCCTATTCAATTATGAATGGAAAACCAACAAAATATTTTTCCCATGGGAAGGTTGTAAGGGGTAACAGTTGATATTGAAGGCGCGAGCACACAGACGGATTTTGAAGTGATAGAGATTGTCGATAAAAACAATCCCTATCCCACGTTGTTAGGAATATACTGGGCCACCGATATGAACGAAGTCATCAATATGAAGAAGTGCAAAATGATCTTCGAGAAAAAGTCACTATGCGTAGTAGTCCCACTGGACCCAGCCAAAGGAGCATGCTACACTGAAACAGTGCGTGATGATGAAAGTGACGATGATCTTGATTGTATTTACAAGATAACTGCACAAGACCAGGATTGGATGAATCTGACAACAGATGGGAGGATCTCGTGGGAGCGTGTCCTACACTTCAGATTCAGACGAAGGAGTAGAGTGATGGCATAATCGATTGCACGAAGTAACGATGCTGAATTGCAACATGATGGTTAGATCACTGCGTTGCGTGACAATAGAGGCAAGAAAGATGCCAACATATGATGGATTGAGAGAGGTGGAGGAATTACTAAGTAAATTTGAAAGCACAGTATCGAAATAGCAATGGTTCGATGTGTTGAAGTGGGCACTACGCACAAAACCTACACGATGGTGGAATACACATCAAGGAAATTTTGAAGACTAGCACTGATGTAGAAGGATGATGTGCCTATGGTTTGGGAAGCCGCAACTACGGTTTGAAGAAAAATACGATGTACAAGATGATGCACATACATACCTCGCAAAATGGACCAAGGTCTATGGGGAAGAACCACAGCCCGAATGGGTACACTTATTCTACCATACCTTGGATGTAATACCCATTAACTGGTGTACAGAGACCGAACTCTGACATGATACAAGCGAATGGGATGTCTTGCGCGAGGGATTCTTGTTAACATTCACATTTAAGACTAGTGGTGAGATACTGTTGACGATGTGTTGCAAGTAGCAAAAGTTACCATCTTCAAAATACCACAGGAGCCACTGGAAATGTTGTAACTAGTATGGGAAACCGAGTTAAGTAGTGCCCTAGAATGTCATAATGTGTAGGTGGAGGAGGATGATGACGACCCCTGAAATATTGATATTCCAGAAACCAAAGGCTGTCGCAAGGTTCGAGGACCATCAATTGACGATCCCGAGATCACTGCACCACTAAAAGCAGAAAAGGTAAACATTGGCACAGAAGCAAAGCCAAAGTATGTGATGCTGGGAGACTATTGGGGCAATGCTACGGTAGGTAAGGTCGCTGAGTTACTCTGTGAATACCAAGACTTGTTCCCAACCAAAATCATGGGCTTAAAAGGGATCATTGGAGACTTAGGGATGATGAAGATCACCCTAAAACTGGATGCAAAGCTAGTTAAGTAGCGGCCTTACCACTTGAACCCAAAGTATAAAGAAAAGGTCTGTAATGAATTAGACAAAATTCTCGCAGCCACAATTATTGAACCAGTGGAAGAATCCGATTGGGTGAGTCCTATGGTAGTGCAGGAGAAAAAGCAGAAAGGCGAAATAAGAATATGCGTGGACCTTAGGAAGCTCAACGATGCCTGTGTTCCCAATCCATTCTCAACACCATTCACAAATGAAGTATTGGAGAATGTTGGTGGTCAGGAAGCTTACTCATTCACAGATGGCTTCTCAAGGTACCATCAGATCAAGATCGCGCCGAAATATAGGAGCAAAAGAAGCTTCACAATAGAATGGGGCTGCTTTTAGTACACCGTTATTCCCATTGGACTGAAGAACACACTAGCGATATTCTCGCGCATAGTGGTGGTGACGTTCAAAGAATATATCCACAAGTTCTTGGAGGTCTATCTGGATGATTCGACTGTCTTTGGATTAGTTAAGCACCATGTAGTGAGCTTATGGTTGATGTTGGATACTTGCCGCCGACACTAAATTGCAATGAATCTTAAAAAGTGCACCTTCCTCATTCCCTTTGGCAACCTACTTGGTTGTGTGGTCTGCAAATAAGGCCTCATGGTGGACCCTGCAAAGATTGCTATTATTCTGAATCTGGAAGCATCGCGTAGTGTGAAATAGTTACGCACTACTTTGGGACACACTGGCCACTATATGAAATTCATCAAGATTTATGCCCAAATAACCACGCCAATGGAAAAACTATTGAAAAAAGATGTGGCATACTACTTGAATGATGATTGCATGAAGAGTTTGGATGTCCTAAAGGGGAAACTGGCCTCCGTGCCAGTTTTGATCTTCCTGAAATGGGACGTAAAATTTCATGTACATGTTGAAGTGTTCTGTATCGCGTTGGGAGCTGTACTCACACAAGAGGGCACGGAGGGTGTGGATCACCTGATCACGTTTGCAATTCGAAGATTGTCCAAAGAAAAAAATAACTACTCAACCACCAAACACGAAGGGTTGGCAATGGTGTACGCACTCCAGAGATATCGACACTATTTACTTGGAGGAAATTTCAAGATGTATACCGACCATTCCGCGTTGAGATACTTGTTGAACAAGCCTGTGTTGGGGAGGCACATATGCAGATGGCTCTTACTATTTCAAGAATATGATTTTGTGGTCATAATCAAGCTGGGACACTTAAAATTGGGACTAGACCACTTTTCACGAGTTGAGACGGGCGAGGAACCAAAAAATTTGGAGGAGGGACTATCTGATGCACAACTCTTTGCAATACGTATCACGGACGGACACTTCGAAGATATAATCCATTTTCTAACAACAGGGACTACGTTGAAGGAGTACTCAATCCAACAAAATAAGGAATTAGTGGTGCATGCGGCGGACTTTTCTGTCATCGCAGGGCACCTTTACAATATGGGAAATGATGAGATATTGTGAAGATACTTACCTAAATTTGAAAGAGGTCAGATCCTCGCGGAAGCACATGGCGGTGCTGCAGGAGGGCACTATGTAGGCCACATGACTACACAAAAGATTCTTCACGTAGGGTTATGGTGGCCAACCCTGCACCAGGATTCGAAAGTGCATTGTAAGGCATGCGATATATGTCAAAGGACAAGAAAACCATCGTGAAGGGATGAGATGCCACTAAATCGCCAAATGACACTACAACTATTTGAGAAATGGGCAATTGACTTTGGGGGCACAATCAAACCTCAGGGAAATATAGGTGGGTGCTACATGATCACTGTGATGGAGTACATGCAAGGATGGGTCGAAGCGCAACCAATCAAGGACTACACGGCTACAACGACTGCCAAGTTTTTGTTCAAAAATGTGTTGACACAATTTGGCTGCCCGAAAATCTTAATGAGCAATAACGGGACACATTTCTTGAATGAAACCATCAGCATGCTCATAGAGGAGTTCCAGGTTTATCACCAGAAAAGTACACCATACCACGCACAGGCTATTGGAATAGTTAAAGCATTCAATAAAATACTGGAGATTGCGCTGACAAAAATATGTAACGCTTAGCAGAATGACTAGGACCTACATGTACCCGTTGTGTTATGGGCGTAAAGGACAGTGTGCAAGAAATTGATGGGACAAACACCATTCCGGTTGGTCTATGGTACAAAAGCAGTCATGCCAATGGAATACATTATACCTAGTCTGTGAATAACAGTGCTCATAGGCATTTTGGACCATGAAGCTTTGGAAGAGAGGCTCACATAATTAGAAGAACTCGAGAAAGAATGATTTTTGGCCAGATTTCACCAGCAGGTACAAAAGAAGTGTGAGAAAGCATGGCACGACTGCCATATCAAGTTGTGCACCTTCAAGGTAAACAAATTAGTGCTATTGTATGACAGCAAGTTCGAAAAAAATCCTGGAAAATTCAGAATGCACTGGTTGGGACCATATGTGGTAAAAGAGGTCACATATGGAGGAGCGGTCCAGCTAGTCAAACTTAACGGAGAAACCTTCCCAGGAAAAGTAAATGTTAGTCGCCTGAAGCCCTACACGGATGGACTGAATATTTGACTAACTGACAAAGCATAGTCTTCACGACCTGAGGAGATGGACAGGGGCATAGGACTATAAACACAAGCACCAGAAGTCGGTACCAAAGAAGAGACATGAGTCAGATGCAGATGATTTAGAAGCAGGACTAGATCAGATTCAACTGACGACAGAACATTGCATTGCAGACCATCATGTAGCTCAAGCATAGTTGGAGGGGTTCCGTGCCAAGATCTCAGCACCAACAGAGTGACTCGGGACGAGTCATGCTAATTATGTTGGGGGCTTGTTGGGCATGGGATCCCCCATAGCACGTTTTGTGGCTCAAAGCCCAAGTTTTGGTCAATTGTATTGTAGGACTCCGTGATGTATGGGTGTAGAGCATGAAAGTCTAGGATGAGTCATACAGTTGTCTGCCCTAAGAATTGTAAAATAATGTAAAGTTGTGTTGGCCTACCCATGGTCTGCGGACCATGGGATTGTATAAATAGAGCGAGGCTCTAAGTGTAAAGACAATTAGTTTTTGACAAGCAAGTAATAGATATATGCGAAGGCATGGTTAGAAAATAGGAGGAAAGTTGAAGTGTATTGGGTCATAGTAGTAGGAAGAAGCTCTGTAGCTGAGTGCGTAGAGGCCTAGTAGAGTCTGCAGCTGACTGCGTGGACCCCTACAACTGAGTGTGTAAGGTGGAGTCGGGTCTATAAATGGGATTGTACTTGAAAAGGAATACTAATAAAGATAAGTTTGATTTGGAATATTGTGCATCTATGTTTCTGGTTATCTTTATGCATTTATCTTGTTTATGATTATGCACACTTACCTAAATGTTGAATGAAGTAATAAGAATATTGGGTGCTCACAAGTTAAGTTAAGCACTAATATAATAGCGCAGTAAGAATAGAGATCAGGGTAGTACTTTCTTCGTGCCCTTACAGAGGTGCGCTTAGGTAGTAGCACAGGTTGTGAAGGATAGACAGCTATGCGGAGTAGCGCAAGCACAGAGGTTCAAAACGTGAACCTCCATAAACTTCATCAATACATCCCCACGATGTGGAAACCTAGTTCGAGCACCCTCCCATACTACTTCGGGTGAGACCTCAGTCCGCGCTCTGCGGACTATTACCGAAAGGGCTATTAGTACCGGGATTTGCTTGGCTAAATCGCTTCTGAACCTGGGTCAGGCCCCACTAATGCATACCTTTTGTATGTATTGCATGTCATGTAGATCAAAATATTGCTCCACTTGTAGTATCCATGTTACTGGATCCTTTCCATCAAACTTCCTCATATCGATCTTTGCATTGTGGTTGGCCTTTGGCCCGAAGTTAGAGTCTCTAAAGTCATGATTAACATTCTTTTTATTCTCATCATGAGTTTCATGGAATACCTTGTCACCATTAGGAAGCATTTCTTGTAGCAATTTTGTCAAACCTTCCATCTTAACAGTCATGGAATCCTTCAAATCTTCCATGTCTACTTCTAAACCATTCTTCAAGCCATTCATCTTAGCATGCATTTCATTTTTTGTTACTCTTTGCGAGAGCAAAATTTGTTGCACTTGGTCTTGTAATTTTGATATATCATGTTGCATTTCATCCTCTTCTTCGTATGTCATAGTAGATATTTCTGGTTTCTTACTAGGTGTGTCCATTTTTTTTGCTCCGAGGAATTTTGGAACCAAACAACAATATCTATAATTCACTATGATGTTGGAATCACTTCAAATTGATTCTTAAAACAAAAGCTATGCAAAATAAAATAAAAAAACAAAAGAAAAGACAGATCAACAACTTGAAAATCAACTTCTTTGATGGGGCAACCTCCTTTAAATCACATAAATGAAAAATCCTTGGATGATACAAATAAAAATACCCCCTTGGTATATATCAGAGTGTAAGGGGTCACAATATAATCAAATCCTACATAAGAATAATAATGTAAGGGCACACCGATAAGAAGAGTGGGTTTCTATGGGGTACAACAACAACAATATAGGAACTACATGGGGAAACAATAATAATAAGGGGGTTACAATAATCATAACAATAGGGGGGATACACTAATATTATAGGGACCTAACACCTTATCCCAAGGTTCAATTAAAAAACACAAATATGATTGAAATTTAAGTTTTATTCAATTTTAAAAGATGCCTTGTAAGCTATCAAAATAATTACAATCTTACTATGTGATACAAGTCATTTTGATACTTAAAATAATCTAAAATATCTATCATTTATCACTTTAGTATTGAGCATGGAAAGAATTACAAATGTGCATCATATTGGCTTGTAGAACGTGCATTCTAGTGTAATTAATGTATGTTATTACAATGTTTTTCATAATACATTATTTGAATTCTAGAGTCATCCATGTTATAATAAATAAATAAATAAATAAATATATATATAATATATATATATATATATGGAAATTCTTGCAACCCACCCACATACCATTGCATGTTAAACTCTTGCAACTATTTCAATCAATTCTTTATCTCAAGGTTCAATTAAAAAACACAAATAGGATTGAAATCATTTTTATTTAATTTTAAAAGATGGTCAACATAGTAAATGTAGTAAATCTAGGTCAACCGATAAACCTAGTAAGCTTAGGCCAACCTAGTAAGCCTAGGTCAACCTAGGTCATGCTACTATGCCTAGGTCACTCGAGTAAACCTAGGTTAACCTAGCAAACCTATAAAACCTAGGTCAACATAGTAAACCTAGGTCAACTTAATAAACCTAGGTTAGCCTACAAACCTAGGTCAAATTAATATACCTAGGGCAACCTAGTAGCCCTAGGTTAACCTAGTAAACCTAGGTCAACCTAGCAGCCCTAGGTCAACCTAGTAAACAATAACAGAGCATAATAAACCTAGGCTAACCTAGAAAATCTAACATACCTAGTTAACCTAGGTCAACCTAATCATCCGAGTAAATGTAGGTTCAAAATGTCACATTATGACATTGTTTGTTGTTCATCACGTTGCAATGTCCTTTATTGTTCATCAAAATGTGATGTCATTTCTTGTTCATCACATTGTGATGTCATTTTTTTTTCTAGTTGCCACATTGCTTGTTGTTAATCGCATTGTGACATCATTTGATATTTGTCACATTGCAACTTTATTTGTTGTTGTCACATTGGGAACAATATTAAAGTTAACTCCCATGGTGACTATGGTTCACCAAGGCACCCATGTTAATTATGGTTGATTTGATGCTTTGTTCACTCTCATAGACTTTGTTAGCTATAACCCACCATAGTTAATTATATGCTAAATTTGTGAATCTATAGATTAATATATTAAGTATTTGGGCTTTTCGAAGTGCATTATATTAGATATCATTTTTTGGGATTCAATTGAGTTGTGTAAGTCATTCATTAATAACCATTTCCATGAGAAGTAGTCCACTAATTCTTCATAATTAATATATTATCAATGTGTTCATATGTAAATTAATGTATTGTCAATAGCTTAACAATGTGTTAATATGTAGATGAATGTGTTGATTTGTTGATTAATGTGTTATTAATGTATTGATGTGTAAGGTAATATGTTGATTCATGTCTTATTAGTTTACATTATTGTTAATTTTTGTAGTTCTAAGATCTTTATGAAACCGAGACTTCGATTTTTTTCCATTATTATTGAATATCATTATCGTATTGCCATGTTGACGTCTTCGGTTAGCTTTTCATTTCGACTTACACCAAATTTAGTTGAATTAATCCGTGAACGATTTCTTCAAGACAGTGAACCTCAACCGACGTTTGCTATTTATCTTAGCAGTTGTCTATAACGCGACTTTTTGAAAGCCTTTCCGGCTGATTTTTCCGGTTAAAATCCGGCAGCAATTCATAGGAATCTCAAGTTTAATAGCTAGTTTCTGCACAATCAATGGCTCCCAGGGGTTTTTCAGGACGCTGAATCCAAATATGCAGTTAAAAAACCATTTTAACTACTAAAAATCAAGATTTAACCTCATTTCTTTCGCAGGATTCCGTCACCAGAATCTCCAAAAAGTCGCATTATAGACAACTCCTTTATCTTATAAATAACACGTTTTCAACTTCGAGCAGAGATACGAAAAGAGGATTATCTTTGTAAAAATAAGCAAAAGTGTAATACATTTTTTAATAATCCTTTTGATATTGGTGTCTTGATTAATATCATAGGTGAAGATGAGTTCACTTTTTTGTTCATTGTTTTCTTGAGGAGATTAAGAGGGATGGATATCTATGGATATTGTATGATTTATGGCAATCTTTATCAGTAAGTTCACGAGGATAGCAACTCCCCCCATTTAATAATAACTATGAGAAGGAATGACCATTCCATTGGTGGCTAGTGTATGTCAAATTAAGCATTGTCCAGATGTTAGAGAAGATCAATCGAGCCAAACCAATCATCCTTCAATTCACATGGTGTGAGAGTATGTATTGGTAAAAAATACATCGCATATACATCGGGTTTTCCACCCCCTTCGTAGACTTCATCCATTGGTCTTTCCAGCCGCCTCCGTAGACTTCAACTATGTCAAGACAAGCTGCCTCCCACCACTCTAAAGACTCTCTGCCATTATCTCTGCACACTAATAAGATCGTCCTCGCTCCCATCATACTTCCATTCTCTCTGCACAAATTCACAATCTCTCGGCTTCGGAGAGGGAAAATGGACCCCTGCCGCCACATCGTCACATATATTTTTGTTACAGCTGTATTATTGTTGGTACTGGATTTTGATTACTTCTTAGAGTTGTCAGATTATCCAGACTGCGCTCCTTCTAATTGTGGAAATTCGACCATCCGATATCCCTTCGGAAACTGTGGCTATGCACCTACTGAGTGCTTAGACAATCAGACCCTTCGTCTTACCGTGCACGGTTCACATTCCGGTTATTATGACCCCGCCGTTGTATTCTATGGGAGAGTAATTGGAAACATCACGGGATCGTCCTACTATACTCGTACCCTTCAAATCGCCCAAACCATAGGGGATTCCTCAGTCATCGGCTATGGCTCACTCTTCGGCTATCGCTCAGTCTTCAGCCTTTCTCAGGGATACATGGAGGGAACAATTCTGAACTGTACACAACGAAATCAGCACATCGATAAAAACCTTACGCGGCTCGATTGGGGAGACATGGACGGCGAAAGCTTCTTCTATAATGGTTCATACTATGACCTCTGTGGACCCGAGGATGCTATCTGTAGTAGTTGCACTTCGTATTCTGTAATCGTTCCAACGGATAAGAACTACAACATTAGCCGTGATAAGAATATGCAGCAATTCAGTCAAAGAGGATTCCAAATTACATGGAGTATACCCGACTCTTGTCTCTCGTGTAACGCCACTGGAGGAAGATGTTATCATCATAGTGACTATAGACGTTATCATCGTGATAACATAGATCCTGGTGATTATTGCATTTGCCCTCATGGTTTGTACCTCAGTAATTGCTCTGCAGGTGAGGAATCTCCAAAAGTTGTTTATTTATTTCCAAAAGGTTTCCTTATTATTGCATGTGCAATCGTGGTGTGTACCACAACGATTGCTCTGAAGGTGAGGATCTCCACAACTTGTTTTATTGACCACATCCTTCTCACGTTACCTTCCCTTAATCCGCTGTTTCCCTTTCCTTTCCCTGCAGGACATCACGCTGCTGTAGGTTATTTGCTATCTGTAGGAGAGACTGCAGGTAAATTTCTTACCTTTAAACCTAGGTTATATGCTATCTGTAGGAGAGATGGAAGTTAAATTTCTCACCATTCGTTACTCTTCCCTATCTTTTAATTTTTCATGATTATTTCCAGGGATATTTGTTGGAGTGTGTGCTCTGTTCAGCGTAGTAGTGGTTTCTTGCATAGTGGTTCGTCGACGATTTTGTTGTACAAGGACTGCCACCGAGGAGCAGAGCATTCGAGCGTTTATGAACCCCGTCGCTTCTGGAACCCCATCGGTTGAGAATTTTTTAAATTATTATTCCTCACAAGTGCCCACCAGATATTCTTATGCTCAGATTATGACTTACACAAACAACTTGTCAGAAAAGCTTGGTAAAGGAGGCTTTGGAACAGTTTATAAAGGAGAGCTTCCCACTGGACATGGGATAGCTGTGAAGATTTTGGATGAATCCAAGCAGAGTGAACAGCAGTTTATAGCGGAAGTGGCAACAGTGGGGACGACCTGTCATGTTAACCTGGTTCGCCTCTTAGGTTACTGTTCCCAGGGATCAGTCAAAGCTTTGGTGTATGAATATATGGTGAATGGTTCCCTTGACAAATATATCCACGGAGGCCGTCATGACGAGTTGAGCTGGAAACAACTATATTCAATTGCACTTGGCACAGCTCGGGGTATTGCATACCTACACGACGAGTGCAGAAATCGCATCTTCCATTTTGATATAAAGCCTCACAATGTTCTTCTTGATGCCGGTTTTTGCCCAAAAGTTGCGGATTTTGGTCTAGCCCAAATAACTAATAGAGAGGAAAGCCACATCTCTGTTGCTAACAGAGGAACACTAGGTTACTCTGCCCCGGAGATGTGGTCTAGGATGTATGGAGTTGTCACTGATAGATCTGATGTTTATAGTTATGGGATGTTGGTGATGGAAATGGTGGGGGCGAGACAGAATATTGATTTTCACAATAAAGAGAGTAAGTCAAGCAAATACTTCTACCCAGAGTGGGCTTTCAAGCAAGTGGAGAAGGGCCAGTTTGAGAATTTGAGAGAAGGAAACATGTCAGAGGAAGAGCAGGGCATAGCGAAAAGGTTAAGTTTAGTTGGGCTGTGGTGCATACAGTTCAATGCAGGTCGTCGTCCTTCCATGAGCAAAGCCATCCAACTGCTCGAAGGAGAGGACGACATTATCACTCCTCCATATCCATTCCCCGTTGATTCACCGATGAGACAAATGCAAAACTCTGTCTCTGACCCGTCTTCTTCAACGATCACTGCTCCATTTCCATTCCCCTTTGTTCCAGCGATGGGAACTATGCAACAGCATGCCTCTGACCCATCTTCTTCCGCAATTTATTCTTTGGAGGTTGAAAAATGAAGTCCCAAAAGTAATCACCGTGCCCAAACGTTCAGTTAATGTAATATACATGATAGAATCCATGGAAAAGAAACAATCCTACGTCATGGTATTCACTTTTCAATTGATTTTCTCTGACACTGTAATGGAATAGCTTTTCAGGCTATTAGCTTCAAATGACTCGAAGTCGAAGTTATAGTGGTTGTATTATTGTTGTATTTCTATGTTAGATTACAAATTGTTATGTTGACTTCTGCAAATCAATTTAAATTATTTATTATTACATTTGTTTACATATTAAGGTGTCAATAACATGTTAAGTTTTTACTTTAAAATAAAATTAATTTTATTAATGTATATCATAAAAAATATAATATGTTAATATATATAGTTTATTGTAAAATAATATTTCTAAAATTTTTATTTATTAAAAAAACAAAAATATATGAATATTCTAATTTAATAATGTATATTTTATAGACAATTTAATAGATGAAATAAAAAGTTTCAAGGTTATTTTTTTCATTTTAAAATTATGCAGCTTGCTTACACCTCCATTTAATGTTAGTATTGTAAATTTTCAATTTATAAATAATAAAATTTTAAAAAACAAAAATATATGCATAGTTTAAATTTAATAATGTAAGAATATTATTTTTATACACAATTTGATAGATGAAATAAAGAGTTTCACAACTATTTTTATCATTTTAAAACTTATGCAGCTTGCTTACAACTTCCATTTAGTCTTAGTATTGCAAATTTTCAACTTTATAAAAATTAAATAGCAGATAAATATTTTATAGCCATCTACATTTACAAGTCAATAAATTTATATGATTATATTGATTACATCGATTAATTTATATTTGTTTTAATATTACTTTGGTTTTATGCATGTCACTAGTATTGTATTTTTAATGTTAGAATTTATTTGCAATGGAGTTGTTGGCATTTTTTTTTTAATGTTATAATTTCAAAATGTATTAAATAATTTTTATTTTTCTAAGTTGTAAAGTTAAACATATATTTCCTTTTTCTTTTCTTAAAATTTATATTATTATAAAAAGAAATTTTATAGATAGATGTTATTTATTTTATTGTTAGTTTAATTAGTAGAAATTTATTTAAATACTAAAGGTTATCAAATATTTCAAGATGTAAGGACAACATCGACTGATTGAAACAGAGGGCACGAGTAGAAATACTTCTGCAGCTGGAGTTCACGGGCGACGACTAGGGTTTGAAGGAAAATTGCACAAACTGTAGCCTGAGTACAAACTCTGGAGGAGGACAGAGCCAGAGCGGCAGAGCTTCGTAGAAGAGGGAAGATTCTGACCCTATAGATGGAAAAAGCGGGGTCCATTGGGACCCCATCATAAAAACATATAATAATGCACAAAGAGAAAACTACACTGGACAGAGTGCAAATATTGGGTTCTGAGAAATCAGGCAAAGAAGATGTGATCAACAAAGGAAAGCGGAACAATGAGAGCAAAAATACCAAGAAATAGAAAGAAATCATTGGAAGCAATAGTACAATGAACATAGACAGTACAAACCCTTTCCTAGCACAGGGTACACAAGAATATGAGCCGGAGGAGGAACAATCAAAAGAAAACGAGGATCTAAACCAAGCAAAGGCAGGACAGGAAGGAACAGTGGCAGCAACCAAGAAGAAAGAAACCCAGGGACCGTGCAAGCCCAAAGCCATTGATACCTACGGGTAATAATTTCGGATCCGGAACTTCAGTTTTACCCTGACCACATGGTAGAATATACAATGATCTACAGATTCATGGGTTTCTGGCCAACAAAAAAAGCATTGTGCGTGTGGATAAAACAACAATGGAAACCCAAAGGAGATGTAAGACTACACTTACGGGCCAAAGGATTCTTTACAATGGTTTTTTCCAATCTGGAAGACAAGGATCAAATATTTGATGGAGGACTGTTTTTCTTTGCCTCAGCAGGTCTCTACATGTGACCATGGAAACCCAACTTCACGCTAGAATAGGAAACCTTTAAACAGGTACTGGTCTAGATTCATTTATTCTCCCAACCGATTGACTATTGGGGACATGCAGCACTGGAACAGATCAGCAACAAGTTAGGCACCTTCATCAAAGCCTTAGAAGCGATATCACAGAAAAGATATACCTCTTGTGCTAGAATTTGTGAAGAAATGGATGTTTTAGGAGCACTTCATGAGGGCTTATGGTTGGAATACAGAGATGAAGTGTATTTTCAAGCTATAGATTATGAGCAGATCCCTTCCGCTGCAAGAAATGTCATGAGCATGGACATTTGATCAGAGAATGTCCAATGAACAAAATGGTGGAGAAACCCAAGGAGAATAAAGGAGATAAGAACAAGGAAGCTTTTGTTCGACTGAATGCAAGACAAAGAGCAAACAAAAAAAGACAAAACAAAGCAAGCACTTCCCTCAAAAACCAACCAGTGAGAAAATATATGTCTGAGGCCTCTATCTCGAGCTGGTGGCCTTCGATGTAAAAACACTGATCCTGGACATTCCATCTCTCGACCAGCCACTCTAAAAATGGCACCTGGGCCCTCATGCCAGGTATGACCCAGTATTTGTAAAGACCCTAATCTATCGGGGTACGCAGGTTACCCATGGGATACCTGCGTACCCCGAGGAGCACATCTCAAAACCCCAAAGCCCCCACAAAATGAAATAAGGGCTAAAATTGAAATTCTAGCCCTAATCTATCGGGGTACGCAGGTTACCCATGGGATACCTGCGTACCCCGAGGAGCACATCTCAAAACCCCAAAGCCCCCACAAAATCAAATAAGGGCTAAAATTGAAATTCTAATCAAATGAAAATGAAGAGGAGGATGTTGTGAAATACCTGAAAGAGACGACGCTCGATTCCGACGGTCGGATTCTCCGCAAAGTCCACGGGAAGTTTCTTGCCAAAA
>APFE030779820.1:2613-46692 GCA_000404065.3 Pinus taeda | reverse complement strand
TCTCTCCCTCAACAGTAAAATGGTAAAAATGACATGGTAAAAAGTCTTTTTATAGGTTTTTTGGATAAATAAATACTAAATTTGTTTATTTTTCACCATGGAACAACATTTTTCAATGTATTTTTGCCTATCTTAAACAGGTATGAGTAATGCGGAAAGAGTTAATCTTGCGGACAAAACCAACCTCCCTAGAAGCTTAAGACTTTCTAGTGACAAACAAGACAATTAAGAGCAATCCTTCTCTAAACATGCATTTACCATACAAGAAATCAAGTGTTTTAGATCCTACCTGTAGTCCAACGCTGCTGTAGTAGTCCAGCCTCGTTGATCCGGATGAGATCCTCCTTCACTTCGAAACCTGCATTCACTAACAATCAAACGATTAATTAGCACCTGAATATCTCATAAAATAAAACATATTCAACATACAGACCAAGGAGTATATGAAACAACTTATTAATAACAAATTGTTGAGAAGAATGGACTTATTTGCATTAATAGGAAACAAAAGAAACCATTACAACCTGAGCCTTGGTGTTGTGCAAGTTCCTCCCAGGGTCCAGCAAGAGTTTTCCTTTACTTTGATAAGCTCACCCACTTCCAAATGAAACAAGAAAGGATGGTAATCTCTCCTCACAAGCTTCTACAAGGAAGTCCTAATTCCAGCAGCATCTACCCTTTGGAATGTTCAGCTTTCAACCTCCCCTCCTCTGGCCCAATGCTTGTATTTATAATGCTCTAGAGGAAGTTAATCAGGTCCAACATCAATGGGATAAGCCCCTCTTTTGGATGGGGTAGCTCCTCTCTTGATGGGATAAGTTCCTCTTTCATAGGGATACATGAACGATTTGGAGGCGCTCAATACATGTCAAACAATCTTCTAGAATGCTTTAGAAATGACCACAAGTAACTTTTTTAAGATGAAACTCGCACCTTTTGACCTTTACAGGAGTACGCACCCACCCCTTTACATACAGAGCGTACAGGTACGCAGGTATTGTGAACTTGGGATGCGTATACGCACGTAAGGTAGAGAGAAATTGCGTACCCAGAGATAAACATGTTTTTAGATTACTTTCTCTCTTTCTTGAAGTTTGACATGGAGAGCAGAGGTATGAGGCTTGCCAAGGAGGATAGTATGACTGCTGATGGAGCCATACTAACTGCAAATAGTCATGGTGACAAATTTTAGAGTAACAGAAACCAAACTTCACGCTAGAATAGGAAACCTTTAAACAGGTACTGGTCTAGATTCGTTTATTCTCCCAACCGATTGACTATTGGGGACATGCAGCACTGGAACAGATCCTCAACAAGTTAGGCACCTTCATCAAAGCCGTAGAAGCGACATCACAGAAAAGATATACCTCTTGTGCTAGAATTTGTGTAGAAATGGATGTTTTGGGAGCACTTCATGAGGGCCTATGGTTGGAATACAGAGATGAAGTGTATTTTCAAGCTATAGATTATGAGAAGATCCCTTCCGCTGCAAGAAATGTCATGAGCATGGACATTTGATCAGAGAATGTCCAATGAAAAAAATGGTGGAGAAACCCAAGGAGAATAAAGGAGATAAGAATAAGGAAGCTTTTGTTCGACTGAATGCAAGACAAAGAGCAAACAAAAAAAGACAAAACAAAGCAAGCACTTCCCTCAAAAACACAAGTAACGCTTTTGGGGTGTTAGAATTAGACACAGAGTCAGAGGAAAACATTCCAGAGAATGATCCATTGAAAGAAGGCTAACCCACAGCCACACTAGGAAAGAAAGAAGCTATTTCTAAGCCAACGAGCAGCATCCCACAAACTTAGGGACCAACGGAAGGGTTATAAGAAGATTCAAAGATGATAACCAGTGAGATAGGGCTTGAGGATATGGAACTAAGAGTCATGCTAGAACAAGAAGGTATGGATCTACCAAACATGGTAGAATACTAGAAAATGAAAGGAATGGAACACATATCACAAGAGAACGTAAACAGAATCAACAACTTATTGATAGCAAGACAACAAGCAGAGATGGAGATGCAGAGAAAGAGCTTGAGAATAGAAAAAGGGCTAGGGGTAAGAGCGCAAGGACTACATCAAACCTCCACCAACTCAAAGCATCGGAAAAAAAGAGGAAGAAGGACTAACAATGAAGCATTACAAGAACTGGGACAGATGCTCCTAAATTTAGGTAAGATGAAAGCCCTTGAGGCATTCACACTAACCTCCTAAACTATGTTATTATGAAAGTAATTTAATGGAATGCTAGAGGTCTAAATAGCCTAACAAAACAACGTTTATTAAAGAAGAAAGTCCAAAAGGAACAACCAGACATAGTGTTTCTACAAGAAACAAAATTTTCCAGCAAAGCAAAGGCCAACATTAGTAAAAAACTAGGTAAACGAATGGACTACCTAGAAACAGCTAGTAGTGGATGGGAAGGGGGCATGGCCATTCTTTGGAATCCACAGGTTATATAGGTCGTTTCCTCTGAAGCGGCCAAATCTCATATTTTAGTAGAAGTCCAAATAGTAGGGAATCCAGAAACATATCTATGCACAAATGTCTATGGCCCTCAGAAACTAGAGGCCAAATTGCTATGGCTTAGAAATTTATCTAATGTGCAACTAAGATATCCTCAAGCTATATTCAAAGGGGATTTTAATATGATCACTGTGCTCATGGAAAAGAAAGGAGGTATCATAATGCTCAACAGGGATACTGAAGCTTTTAAAGACTTCATTAAATCAGCTAAGCTGGTAGACGTCTTCCCCAAGAGTGGAGCTTTAACTTGGAACAAAAAAAGAGGGGGTGATTGGCAAATCGCCTCTCGACTGAACATATTTTTAGTGACAGAAACCATTCTCCTGGAAGGGATCATTTTCGAATCGAACATACTTCCGAGTGGAGGTTCAGACCACTGGCCCATAATAATGACTACGACTATCTAAGGCACATCGAGGAATAAGCCATTCAGATTTGAAAAGTTTTGGCTTAGTCATCCTGAGTTCATTCCAAAAATTGAACAATGGTGGAATGAACCATTAGGCATAAGAGGAACTAAAATTTTCATTCTACAAGCTAAACTTAAACACATCAGAGCTAAACTTAAATCATGGAATCAGGAAGTCTTTGGTAACATATTTAAAGAAAAAAATAAAATGGAGGAGCAAATGGAACAAATTCACAAGGAATGGATCCAAGGAAATATTAACCAAGATATTATGAATATAGAACAAAAACTCATGCAGGACTCGTAGACTAGATGCCAATAGGAGGAAGTGCTATGGAAGAAAAAATCCAAGATACAATGGCTTAAGGAAGGTGAACAGAACACTAAATTTTTCCATAGATCTGTCATGGATCATAGAGGTGCTAACAAATTATTAAGCATTAAAGATGATTAAAGAACCTTATTTCAAACTCATCAGGAGATCTTGAGCCTTCTCATAAATCATTTCAACTAGATTGCTAGGGAACTTGAGATTGATAGAGAGGAAGCTATTAAATAAATTTTAACTTCTGTCCCCAAGCTCATCACTGAGGATCAAAACAATGCTTTAAATCGAGAAGTCACCTTGGAAGAAGTAGAAGAGGTTGTGAAATATATGCCAAATGGTAAGGCACCTGGGCCAAATGGCTTCACCATCAACTTCTATAAAGCATGTTGGGAAATCATCAAGACAAAGGTATGGGAAATGGTAGAGGATTCCCAACATTCTTCTTCCATCCTCTAGTTCCTCAATTCCACGTTCCTTGCCCTTATTCCAAAGGAGGAGGAAGCTAATACTCCATCGAAGTTTCGGCCAATTGCACTGTGTAATGTTTTGTACAAGATTATCTCTAAAGTCATAGCCAACAAACTAAAACCAATTCTTCCAGGAATCATTTTAGGAGAACAATTAGTCTATGTAGAAGGGAGACAGATTATGGACAACATCTTGCTAGCTCAAGAGATGATTCACACTCTCCGAACTAAAAAAAGTGTAGGAATAATAATGCAATTGGACCTATCAAAGGCTTATGATAAAGTGAACTGGAGCTATCTGGAGGCTATTTTAGAAGCCTTCGGCTTTGGGAAATAATGGGTAATCTGGATCTTAGCCCTGGTTAAATCTACCAGATTTTCAATCCTCGTTAACAAAGCTCCCATAGCCCAGTTTACACCCTCCTGAGGTTTATGACAAGGGGACCACCTATCTCCCCTTCTATTTGTTATTCTAATGGAAGGGCTAAGCTAGCTAATCAGTAAAGAAAAAGAGGAGGGAATCATTCAGGGACTCCAACCCTTGCCCTCAAGCCCTGCTGTTATAGACATATTTGGGCACTACAACCCCAATCTCATATGTCCATAAACCAAGGGTTCCTAAGCCCCTTAAATTTTTGTTTCATACCTTAAAGGAACAAGGTCAGCTGATTACATCATCTCCCAGAAGTTCTCCCTGAAAAACTACTCAGAACTGGTCAAAACGGGACCATGCAAACTGCTTAGTGCTAGGGGTGCAATGCATGTCACCTGCTACATGCAAAAAGTGTGATTCATACTAAAAAGCCCTTCTATAGGGTGCGATGAGCAAGAGCAAACAAATGGCAAAGGTAGTTGGCTAGGTGGAAACCCAGAGAATCTTCTAGAAACTGCCCATTTGACACTTGCCTCTCTGAATTCGCCCAGGGATGAGTAAGAGATAATGAAATCTCCAAGTGGGACCAACGAATATCAGAGAAATGACACTAATCAAAGTCCTAGAAGCTGAATCACCCACCTGCAAATATATATATATGGATCCCTCATCCTAGAGATCCAGAGGCTAGAATTTTGTATTTTGTAAGGAAGCGTTGTTGGTTTCTCTTTGAAACATCAGTGTTGGGTGATCTAGATTTTCATGAGGTGAAGAGGGCTTTCATGATGGGAGGATGGTGTTGGGTCAGACCAATGGGTTGTAATCCTCTCTTCTACTACTTCTATCAATAAATCTATTTGAGTTTTCCTCCATATTCTTGCATATCTCTGAATCTTGTATTGATATATGCGTTTGTATGGCTAATATACATCTGATCCTCTATTGTTTATGGTTATAGATCTTTATGCTTTGATGGTATTATGGTGCTTTGTCTCTACAGGTGTTCTTTGAAGTGGGACAAGTAAAGAAGGAGTGAGAAAGCTCTGTCAAAGGAGGGAGGAAACAAGCAAGGAGCCAAGCGAAAGACTGAGGTTGGTACTCTCTGCTTCTCTCTCATCTATCTCTCATAAAGGAAAACACAACTAACTTTAGTTTGTTTGTTTCTAAGATAGCTACCCATCTTAGCGGGACTAGTAGCTCTAAATGGACACTAATTTTCTTGACAACAAATTGGTGACTCCACTGGGGATTAAATAGTTTGTTTTCTTGTCTCTATTTGTTTTCTTTATAAACTACAGACGGAGCCTAAAGTTAAGCCAGCTAGCCTTCGAACTGCTTTTGCTATGCAACTGCAAAGTAGATCAATGATGCTTCATTCAATCTCCAGGTTAGTTTATGAAATGAACATCTAACTAGAAAACATCCTAAGTGCCCTGGTGGTAGCTCAAATAACCTCATTAGATCAGCCCCTATGCTTTGTGTTTACTGCCTATCATTAGCTCGGCCTAAATCCTTGAACTAAGCTGCAAACTATGAGCAAAAACCAAGCTCAGTCTCATCCCTGGACCATCGCGCTGTCTCTCAATGGCAGCCTGGATGCATCACATCTCCCGTGTGCTGCACATGAGATGCATCCTTGTTTCCCTGTGTTACAGGTGCGATGATTAGGTAAGGCTGTTTCTGCCTCTAGATTTTGGTTTTTCCTTCATTTTCTTTAGCTTTATTCAGTAGTTTTTTTGTCTATGATCACTATATCAATGTTGAAACTCTCCTCCTTTGCATTATTCGGCTCCATTGATAGAGAATTGTGAATGTTTTTATGTATTTTTCATCATTTACAGTTCTCCTTTGCGAACAGTAGCTTAATCGAACTGTCATCTTTTGATTTGAAAGTGTCGCAAGTGTCGTTTTCAGTCAAAGAAAAGAGTGTCGTAAAGTCTTCCTCTTCTAGATAGTCGATTACACTTTTGCCATTGTATTTGATTTGAATCATCAATTCTTTGAAGTGTCAAAAACAGTTTTCAAATCGAAATTGAAAGTGTCGTCTTAGTCTTCCTTTCGTTTTTTGAATTCGAAATTTCAAAGTGTCATCTTAGTCTTCCTTTCATTTTTTGAATTCAAAATGACAAAGTGTCGTCTTAGTCTTCCTTTCGTTTTTGGAAAGAAAATTGTTAGTACTGTCACTTTGAAAGGAAAATAGTTTGGATCTGTACTTAGCATTATTTTTGTCATTCACACATTAAGAAAGCAGAAAACAAATACATGCATGTGCATTTGCATTTAGACTGCATGCGGAAATTGATTTACAACAATGCATCTTAGTGTGTGCTCTCTGCTCTATGTTGAAAGGATTTTACTTCTCTTTCCTTAGTAGCTATGATTTTCATTGCAAAAAGAAAGTAAATGACTATTTACAATCTTAGATTGCATATTTGGGAATTGTATATCTACATCACGCGGTGAACCTTAAAGGAAAACTTCTTAAGAAAGATCAACTCTAAAATAAACCTCAATGAACATAAAGACGCTTTGGAACCTAATGCACAACATCTAGAAGTCTAGGCTAGAGACGTATTCCGGCATCGCAAAGCCTAGTAATTATCGTTTTCAGCATAGGTTGGGTGATTCCTCCTCTTTGATACGACAAGTGCCAGTACAGACTTGTGCTCCCACGTACCGTCGAGTATATATTGGGAGACCACAATTGGCTATATCCTTTATCCTTAGGAAGTTGTGTTTGTCGCCCTATCGATCACAATGCACTAAACACAACATTCAGGAAGATTGACTGCTATACCTTAAAAGGTATTCTACAATTTTGCAATTGGTTTGGTAATCCCTCTGGCTAGATTTCCAGAGAAGTCACTTTTGTTCCTTTTTAGACTCCTTAAAAGAAAGGGTCTATCTGAGCACTTGTCACTCTAGGCTCATTAAAAATCGAAGGTGACTAGAGTCATCTTTAGCTTTTTCCCAACTCTTAAAAATTGAAAAAGCAAGTTGTGTTAAAGCATCATAAAATTTATTTTAATCGGAATAACATCACTTTTCCCTCATTGGTCTTAGGTTGAGAAAATGGAGTCCACTAATCAAGGATTTCCGCTTGGGGGGAATATTAGTCCCTTCTCCTCTTGGGGAGATGTTTGTGCACCTCATATGGCCACATTGTCCCTTCTAGGACTTACAATTGGCCTGCCAGTATCACTTTTCTCGACCTCTGTCGTTCAAAACACCGTGATTCCTCAACAATCAAATCAGCAACTAGACCAACCTTCTACTTCGTTTGTTTCTCCATCTTCTTCTTCCTCTTCACTTGGTGAAGCTAATAAAACTAAAAACCAAGTAACTTAGAAGAAGAAGAAAGGGAAGGAGAAGAAGAAGAGGAAGCCAATGACAAAAGGGGGAAACCATGCATCGTCTAGAAAAAATCCACACACTACACCATCCAAACCTAAATCTCCATGTGTCATTTGCAAAGGAGACCACTATCATCGCGTTTTTCCTTCCATCCCACATATCTTAAGGGATTGGTCTCCCCGCTTGCACAATCCGGTGTCCTCAACCTCTGACGATCATGTTGAAAGTACACCATCAACTAGTGAAAACGAAGTCAATGGTAAAAAAGGAAGATCTAAATTCCCTTGTAGACTGTGTGAAGCTGATCATGGACTCCACCATTGTCCCTTCTTGGACAAAGCTAAAAGAGTCTTGGACAACCATTCTTCTTCACCACTACGGCTTCCTCCGGGATACAATAAACTCTTGCCGAGTCCATCACTAGTTGAAAATTCGATTGACACACCTTTTTTGTCGGTCGAAGCATCTATCATTGAAGATAAACCCTATGAGTCCACATAAGACCAAAGTAAATAGGTTGAGATGGCAGTCAGCCCAATCTTGTCTTCAAAGGGTCTAACTTCAGATGATACAGTCACCAAAGAGAATGAGAACGACACCATTCAAATTCTTTTTGTTAACATAGAATCTGATGAACCTGGGGGAAATCTACCCATTCCTTTACCCAGGAAGGAAGTTCGTCAAAGATTCATTTGGCTGTCTATTCGGTCCCTCCAAGAAATCTAGTCATTTCCTTCGATTGGAATCTACTAGGGAGACCTCGCCTACCATCTAATGTACCATTTCGAATCATAGTACAAGCTTACAGAATGGTCATGGTTGGTACTATCATAGGTGAAGGGGCTTTTGTGAGTATCCTTTCCTCCATTACTTGGAAAGCACATGGTTCGCCATTGCTTCTACTTGAGATTCGAAATCTGTCAGGCTTCAATAAAGGAACTAGTTGACCATTAGGGATCCTTCCAAATTTGCCTATAACTTTGAGAAGGAAAACCATTTATCTGAATGTGATGGTAGTCGAAGGGCCATTATATTACAATCTACTCCTTGGACGTGACTACATTTATAGCATGGGAGCTATTGTTTCCACACTCTTTCAAGTGATGTGTTTCCCGCATGAAGACAGAATGGTCCAGCTCGTAGACCAACTTTCATTCCTTGGTTCAAACACAACTACTAGTCAAGTGCCATCCCTAACTGGTCTTTTTGCACAAGGAATGTCTCATCAATCACCAGTCCATCCACCTAATGAGCGCGAGTGATTCAGTGAATGTGACTAAACACAGGAGGCATGTGCCCTGGTCTGCTTCAGCAGGAAAACCCGAGATATAAGGTAGCTTTCCACGTAGGATATATGACTAGTCTGACTCCCCTATCCATTTAGGAAAATGGAAGTAGACTGGAAAAGGATTCTTCCGTCAAAAGTTACGCCTATTCCCAGTAGAGCCAAGGAAGTGTTTTTTCTACAAATGTGGATAAAGCAATCTTTCTAATGCAAGAACTTCTGTATGGTAACCGGGAAGCTCTATTTCATTATACTTGGGGGCATGCAAACCTTTTTGCATGCAAGTGAAAAGTGACCATTTATTTTCTTAGTTTGTAGGCTCTTAACCCTTTAAATTCATAGGTTGGTCATTCCTAGCTTGCATAACAAAAAGCTTCGGAGAAAAGTTTCAAATGGGGCAAGCTCCCTAAAAAATGAACCTATCGATGAGACATCCTTATTATACGACTGGAACGAGCAATGTTTCCCCAAAGTTCAAGCTCATTAAAAAATAAACCTAGCTATGATAATATGTTCCCCCAAAGTTTAAGCTCATTAAAAAATGAGCCCACTTCCGGTAAATAACCTTTGTGATCACATTACTATCAGATTTTGAGCCTTGGTCGTGTTCTTACCATCACCTCCACTTTTTAGCCGATCATCCGCCTCCACTTGATTGTTTACCCTTTTGAGGAATAGATGTGAAGAGTGATTTTGTTAGCCACTTTCTTTACATTGCCGTGATTGAAAATTTTGAAATCTTACCTGGAACCAGCTGCTACTCGAAAATATCACTCGTTCCTCAAAGACAAGTCTCCTTTAAGCTCTTTTCATCTGACTCGTAAAATATGAAAAGATTGTTGAGAAATTAGCCTCTCCAGCTTGTTAAAGTCATTGGAAGTTCCATCCCTCCTCTATATTTTAATCTTTTTGGACCTGAGGGATCATCACGCAAAAATATCGAGGACTTTTCATGTTCGGCTCATTAAAACTATCAAAAATTCATCCCTTTCGTATTACTTTATACTTTTTTGGACTTAAGGGTTTATATTACGAAAAGGGACTACTGGAGTTGTATTTCCGTCTCTTTTTAGACTCTCTAAAATTGAAAAGGAGCAAGTTATATTTGTTTTTAAACTCGTTAAAACAATAGCGACAAACTTGTCCATGCAGACAAGAGCGAGTTTCACGATCGCTTGGCTCGTTAAAACATAGCGACGGGTTTGCCCGAAGGGAAAATGATAGAACAAGCATATGTTATCCTCCTCAAGCCTGACAAAAATAAAGAGGTACTGGTCAGAAATGACTATGGAAAAATTAGGAAGAAAACTTGAAGAACTTTATTGGTAGTAGGTCGCTATTTAACATGACACTTTCACTCCATCACCATGATTGAGTCGGGTTGGATTATTCCGTTCACTGGCCATATCACCATTGGTCCTCCATACCATCCATTTTGGGGGTTTACACTACCAATCCATTTTAGTGTCACCGATATGTTCAAGAGAAGTTGCTCAGAGAATTCACCAGCCCAGCTAACATCTCACACGCTTCATTCTTTCATGACCGCCACCCCGAACCTTGTATCATCAGATTGTTTTCACCTCCACAAAATCATTTGCTCTGTTTTGTGTTGTAGATGTGGGATTCATTAAGGTAGTTCTACGATGGGTCACTTCTTGTCGAAATCAACTCATTATCCAAGAATTTGACTTAGAAACAACCCTTTTAGTACTTTGAAGCTTGCATGCCTCAATGGCAAGTTTCTCACTTCTGGTGACATGTTTACATCAATGGCCTTCGACCGAAAGATTTTGCGTGGTGTTTGACATTGACTCATGTATTCACACCACGTGAATTGTACTATAGTACCTTGAGGGTCATCATCATTATTGGTGATTCCTCTCGCACCTGTTAAAAACTTACATTATTGGTTGGTAATCGGGTGATGTCTTTCCATGTTTGACATCAAAACAACTTTTCACATGGATTGACTTGTACTTCGGGTGAAGATTGAATGAGTTTGAAGACCCTGGATCTAGTTTCATCCATCTAGGCTACGATATATTCAGGAAAATAAAGACATCAAATGTACATCATAGCTACACAGATAATCATCCAAGCCAAAGGATGATGGCTCTACCAGAATCATCAGTTTGTCACACAGACGGTTGTCTGTCATATGTACATGAAAATGAACTTATAAAGCTGAGCATGGGAATTCCCGCCTCAGCTAGATCATGAAGATAATGTATTGTATTGTATCTTATTACAGGTCACCTTCTAGTTTGAAAAACCTCGGATCATCATGATAAAGCATTTCACCCGACATCAGAAGATTTACGACCTCATTCTTTAGGGGGAAACTGTTATAGAAATATTTGGGCACTGCAACCCCAATCCCATATGTCCATAAACCAAGGGCTCTTAAGCTCCTAAAACTGTTGTTTCATACCCTAAAGGAACAAGGTTAGCTGATTACATCATCTCCCAGAAGTTCTCTGTGAAAAACTACTAAGAACTGGTAAAAATTGGACCATACAGACTACTCAGTGCTAGGGGTGCAATGCATCTCACCTGCTACATGCAAAAAGTGCGATGTATACTAAAAATCCCTTCTTTAGGGTGTGATGAGTGAGAGTAGACAAATGATAAAGGTAGTTGGCTAGGTGGAAACCCAGAGAATCTTCTAGAAACTGCCCAATTGACACTTGCCTCTCTAAATTCGCCTAGGGATGAGTAAGAGATCATGAAATCTCCAAGTGGAACCAAGAACTATCAGAGAAATGACAGTAATCAAAATCCCAGAAGCTGGCTCAACTAACTGCAAATATCTATATATGGATCCCTCATCCTGGAGATCGAGAGGCTGGAATTTTGTATTTTGTAAGGAAGTGTTGTTGGTTTCTCTGTGAAACATCATAGTGTTAGGTGATCTAGATTTTCATGAGGTGAAGAGGGCTTTCATGCTGGGAGCATGGCGCTAGGTTAGACCAATGGGTTGTAATCCTCTCTTCTACTACTTCTATCAATAAAGCTATTTGAATTTTCCTCCATATTCTTGTATATCTCTGAATCTTGTATTGATATATGCATTTTTATGGTTAATATACATCTTATCCTATATTTTTTAGGGTTATAGATCTCTATGCTTTGATGGTATTATGTTGCTTTGACTCTACAAGTGTTCTTTGAAGCAAGACAAGTTAAGAAGGAGTGGTGAAGCTCTGTCAAAGGAGGGAGGAAACAAGCAAGGAGCCAAGCGAAAGACTGAGGTTGGTACTCTGCTTCGCTCTCATCTATCTCTCATAAAGGAAAACACAAGTAACTTTAGTTTGTTTGTTTCTAAGATAGCTACCCGTCTTAGTGGGACTAGCAGCTCTGAATGGACACTAGTTTTCCCAATAACACTTGCAACTACTCATCGACAGTTTGTTGATGAAACAATGTTGCATGGTATGCCCTTTCTCAAAGAAGCTCTTGGCTTCAAAAGTATTCTCAATCGCTTTAGTATGGCCTCAGGTATGGAGCTCAATATAGCTAAATCTTCTATTTTCTTTTTCAATATGCACCTTGCTATCCAGAAGAATCTTTCTAACATCCTAGGTTTCAAAAGATGCAACCTCCCTTCAAGATACCCCGACATTCCACTGATTGATAGACCTTGGAAAAAATTGCATTGGGAAAGAATTATTGCCAACCAAAGAATGATTACCTGGGAGAACCTTCGGAAAAAAGGGTCCATAGTTGCCTCACATTGCCCTCTATGTGGAATTGAGGAGGAAACCATGAGTCAACTCCTCAATACTTGTGAATGGATAGATAGACTCTGGAATTGGATGGAAACCATATTTAAGAGGACGAAAAGGGTAAGAAACTCAATTCAGGAGAGTATAGAGAATTGGAGAGGCAATTTATCCAAAACCGAAATGGTTAATTCAATTTGGAAACTTATCCCGAGGTTTATAGTGTGGAAATCATGGAAAGAAAGAAACAGAAGAGTGTTCCAAAATGAAACCAAAAACATAGAACTTATTAAAGCCACAATTTTGCAAAACATAAGAGAAACAGTTCTTACCAGAGGGAAAGCTGAATAGAGCAAGGATTTCTCAGTCTGCGACTTGCAAATTCTGAAGGCATTTTGGCATTGAGATAGGAACCGTCACTGTTTCATCAAACAATTACTACAACAAGGCACCTCCATGAATGCCTATATTCCTCCACTGACAGGCTTTCATAAACTCAACTTTGACGGGGCTTCCTCGGGGAATCCGGGACCTGCAGGTATAGGAGGAGTTCTAAGGGATTACAAAGGGGAAATACAACATATTTTCAGCTAGTCACTGGGTGAAGGAACAAATAATGAAATAGAATTTGCAGCTTTAGAGCAAGGATTAATAATTCTTAGGCACCTGAAAACATGAGCTACCATGGTGGAAGGTTATTCTCAATTGGCTATCACAGCAGCAAGAAGAATGTAGGTAGGGGTGGAACCGAGCAAGGTCATGAAGCATTGGAGGCTAGCCAAGGTTACAGAGCTCATAGCAGAGCACCTCTCTTGCCTTGATGGAATCATACTACAAGTAGTGAGAAGAAAGGAAAACGCAATGGCTGATCATCTGGCCAACTACAGGATCGATAACCACTTCACCTACCCAGACACATGTTGGCATGAGATCACAGGCACTAAACTTCAGAGAAAGTGCACACTTCTCTTGAGACAAGACATAAGTTAATGGAAGAAGTGGTGTGGGGTACGAAGGATTTCTCCTTAATTGTGAATGAAGATAACCAATCGAAGGAATATCAAGCTACAGACCCATGAAGGACATGAGGAGAAGTGGGAAACCATTGACAAGGGCATAGTGCACCAAACGAGGCAGACAACCAACAAAAATTATCATCAACACCATCAGAAAATCACAGGGTAGGAAACATGGCGTTCAACAAATAGGCTCAAGCGTGGCAAAGTTAAGACTATGGATACTCATGATGAACAAAAATTGGGATTTCGTAACAATAGTTATTATGATAGGGTCAGCGCCTATCTGACGGTGAAGTGGGAGACCTTGGGCTAGACTTGGGCACCATCTACGATATCTAAAGCCTCCCACAGAAGATCGGCACACAATTCTCTCACAACTTGCATCATAGAAATCATTGTGATACCAAAAGTTTAAGTGTTTCTGGATTTTGCAATAGTAGTATGGTGCGTGAACGTAGTCGAAATATTTCGGCCAACCGAGACCTCTAGAAGGCCTGGTAGGTAGGTCTATGAAACTTGGAATACCCAAAAGGAAAAGAGAAAAATCAAAGAGATAGAAGCGGCTGTAACAGAAGAGGAAGAACATTTGGAAGAGCAAGATTTGGAGCAGGAAATAGGATGGCTTCATGATCCGGGGACTACATCCACTAGAGCAACTCAATTTGTTTGAACACAGGCTGAATTGTGGAACATGAAAACCATGCTAGCCAAGGCACCTAGCATGCAGGGCGAAGACATCGAAAAAGTTCATTAGGAAACCTCTCTCATTTCAATAGAGAACATGGCTAGACTGGATGCCATGGAATTCAATTTCAATGCCCTGATTCAGGAGGTCGAAGTCATCTCGAAGAAACTGACTGTCCTTATCAGTTTTCTCAGGCACTCCATACATCAGGGATCATCAACTGCGATGGAGGCCATGACAGAAGCAACCGATACCAGTCAGGAGAAGCAGACCATTCCTCAGCGAAATCCTCAACTTGAGAAAATGACTGCAATGGCCAGCCTAAGTGCTCCTAGTAAAGATTATGTAATCTTAAAGCTAAAATGACTTCTCTGTTTCAGATCTCTCTTCTTGTTTTGGCATATGTTGTTCCTGGTTGCTAGGATACTAGTTTCTTGTTACTGTTAAGGTCCTCTTGGTCCTCCTTCTTTTATTTTGGTACCACTGTCGAGTCACCCAGGGTGATGAACTATTTTGTTGTATCAAGCCCCTCTTTAGGCAATCCCGCGTGGTTAGCCTCAAGCTCAAGAAATCATGCTTTTGCGGCGCATGGACATTTTGAACGGGCAAGGAAGTTTTAGTTCTGTATTTGTGTGCAGACCATTTTGTATCTTATGTATTTTAGGAATTAATATAAAAACTACTAATTTACAAACAAAAAAAAAATATTTCAAGATGTAAACTATTTTTTTAAAGGAAAAACTTGAAAATGTGCTTTAATATTTTGAGAGATTTTATTCCTTTCAATACTCAATAGATTAAGAGTTAAGATAGATCTATTCTATCTCTTAATAAAAGATACTAATATAAATTTCATATATCTTTTTATAAAAGTATTCTTATTTTAATTTGATTAAAACTTTGATAATACATAAAATTACAATATATGAAATTGGCATTTTTGCACATTTTTTATAAAATTTTAAATGCCATGCTCTAGATTATTATATATATATTATATAATTTGTAATATTAAGTTTTATATGTTTATTAAATATGTTGGGCCTAGAGGCATCTAGCATGACCAAAATCATATCCCCTTATGGACCACCAACCCTAATTCCATTCTAGCCATTTGGTTTTCCTTAATGGTTATGAAAATGAATTATTATTATTTTAATTTATTTTAATGTGATATGCACATTATGATTTTTTTCAAAAAAAAAAATTATAAACAAAATTACAATATAGAAAATTGAAATTGAATCTATTTTTTTCTTTTCTCTCTCTCTTCTCTCTCTCTATCATATATATTATATAATTTACTGTCAACTTTCAATATAATAAAAACAATATCTTAATACATCTAAATATTATTATTATATACATTAATATTATAAACGCTAAAATTTATTTATGTCAATATCTATGCAATGAGGAGTTAGGGCTTTGATTTCGATGTTCTGAGTCGCGTTATAGCATCACTAGATTTGATAGGAAATAATTAGCAAAAGGCTTCACCATTTCCATTATTTTCTAGATAAGGAGGGGAGAGATCCCCTCTTATCCAAACGTGGTCACATGCAATAGCAGTGGGCATGACGCTGCCAAAGGAAACAATCAAACATTGGGTGGTGACAATGGGAACACAGTGGTAGGCCCAGATCCAAGAAAAATGCCTTTCAAGAGCTGGAAAAATCCAATGTTTGTCATACCCGACAATATGTTGGAAAGATATAGGAAGTATATGAAAGGCCACACTTTGACGTGTAACTTCATAGGTATATTGTCGTCAGAGAAAAAAGATAGAAAGAACCTACAGGATTCTATCTAGATGGTAGGAGATTTGCTGGTGAATTTAGGGCATGTGGTACCGCTTTCACCAATATTCAGCCAGATTAATAAATCTTATAAATGAAGATCATAAACTGGAATGTTTGGGGTCTCAAAAGTCGAGTAAAGGAGATACCTTAAGGAGTATATAACACAGGAGAGATTGGGTATTGTGCTGATCCAGGAAGCTAAATTGTCTAAAGAAACACTGAGAGAGATATGCATCAGGCATTAGATTAATTATGTACTTATAGCTCTAGATGCCAAAGGAAGTGCAAGTGGATTGGCAGTTCTCTAGGATTCTAGACAAATCATCTTTAGTGATTGGGTTAGTTTTCCTAGAATCCTCACAGGGTGTTTCATTCACATAGGAACTCGAGAATGGCTTTTTCTTACGATTGTGTATGGACCTCACATTCTAGGTGAAAAAGTAGATTTATTGTGAGATCTGAACAAGGTAAGTACAAGGGATGATGAATTATGGATAATCGTAGGGGATATTATCCTAATCACCTCATTAGATGAGAAGAAGGGGGGAACATGCCACTTGGACCTGGAAGAGGAGACATTCCACAATTTGATCACAGATATGAGATTGGCAGACATCCAAACCAACAATGGGGTTTTTGCTTGGAACAATCATCTAGGTGAAAGCACCGAGTGGCTTCCCTACTTGACCAATTCTTAGTATATGAACAAATGTTGAGTAAATATATTTTCATAGAAACCTCAATCCTTCAATGCTTAGAATCGTGCCATTGGTCGATCAGGATAGAGATGGATCTCAAATTAGGCCCTCAGAATCAACCTTTTCGATTTGAGGCTTTCTAGCTCAGAGATTCAAAGTTCATAGGGAAATTGGAGACAAGGTGGAAAGCAAGCACAAAAAAGGGAAGGAATAAAATGCAAACCTTTTAGTTCAAGTTGAATGAGCTCAAGCAAAAAATCAAAGATTGGAATAAGTATGAGTTTGGGAACATTATGACATACTAGAGAGCACTCCAAGAAAGCATGAAATGGATCCAACAAGAAATGATCAATTCTTGAAGAACAAAGGCACTCACAATGGAATAAAAAGTGATGTTTGAATTAATAAAAAATATCCAATGGTAAGCTCTATGAAAGAGAGTCTGAACTAGGAGAGTTTGGCTCTACAGAACACTCTGCATGTTGTACATCACACATTAAATAATGCACACAGTTTTAGGGAAGTTAGAACCATACCCTAAGAAATAGAAACTAATTCCTATCTGAGGTACCATGAACCAATTCAATATTCTAGGATATTCTCCATTATCTCTAACACTCCCCCTTAATGGAGAAGGGGTTCACAAATATGCCTAACATCTCCATAAACATTTAAAACTTAATTTTTCCAAGAGGCTTAGTGAAAATGTCTACAACATTATCATATGTATTACAATATACCAGATGGATTTCTTTTGATTGCACTTTCTCCCTGATAGAGTGGAATTGTGTATCAATGTGTTTAGTGTTCTTGTGAAACAATGAATTATTAGCAAGTTTTCTTGAACTCTGATTATCACATCTGATTGTTGTTGCATATTTCTGTTCTTCCCCAACATCCTGGAGAAGTCTTCGTAACCAAACTGCCTCACATGTCACTACGCACATGGCTTGATACTCTGCTTCCGCTGAAGACAAGGAAACTGCGTTCTATTTCTTGTTGCTCCATGTAATTACCCTGGATCCAATGCTAAATTCATAGCCTATTATGGATCTGTGGTCATCTACATTTACATCCGAGTCTAAATCTGTAAATCCTGTCAATCTAACATCAGAGGAATCGATATAAATAATACCATAGTCTACAATACCTTGTAGATACCTCAAGACACATTTTGTTGCATTCCAATGACTCTTAAGTGGCTTGGACATGTATTGACTTAGCACACTGACTATATAAGCCAAATCTGCTCTAGTAGTGGTCAGGTAGATTAGGCTCCCAACCAAATGTCTATAAATTGTCACATCTACCTCTTTAGAGCCATCCTCACTCTGAAGTTTAATGTTCTATTGTAATGGTACTACTGCGGCCTTACACTAATCCATTCTGAATCTTTCCAGTATACCTTTGACATACTTACCCTGGGACATAAAATTTTGTCCTGAATCTCTCTAGATCTCAAGACCCAAACAATATCTTAATTCACCAAGGTCTTTCATTTCGAAGAACTATTACATGTGTTGCTTGATTTCTTTGATTAGAGCAATAACATCACCTATAATAATTAAATCATATACACACAAATAAATAAGCACTATTTTCCCCTGTTCATCTTTCATGGTATACAAATTAGGGTTGTTTTTACTTCTGTTGTACAAGTTGCAAAAAAAATTAATTAATCTTTTCATACCAGGACCTGGGTGCTTGCTTTAGTCCATATAGAGATTTCTTTAATCTACAGACTAAATGTTATTTCCCTTTCTTGAAAAACCCCTCAGGTTGCTCTAAATAAACCTCATCTTTTAGTTCTCCATTTAAAAATGAATATTTGACATCTAGTTGGTGAATCATCCAATGTTTCTTAGTAGCTAAAGCAATCAACATTCTGATGGTATTTAGTTTAGCTATGGGGCAAAGGTTTCTTCATAGTAAATGCCTTCTTTTTGAGAATATCCCTTTGCTACCAATCTAGCTTTTAATTTATCTATGGTTCCATTTGCATTAATATTTGGTTTATACAACCATTCACAACCTATTGTTTGCTTCCCTTTAGGAAGTTCAACAAACTCCCAAGTGGTGTTCCTAATTATAGATTCATATTATTGTTCCATATTTGTTTTCGATTCACTACATTCATTTGCTTCCTTATAACTAGATGAATCAACTATATTCATCATACTAGTTATGAAAGCATTTTCCCTGTATCTAGCAGGCAATTGAGTCTACCTACCAGATCTTATAAGGATTGGTGTAGCTTATGACCTATTCTGAGTTTCCTTTGTTGGACTTGGCTTGATTTCTACATTTGAATTCTCTCCTACTACCATTGTCTATTGATCCTGGTTGTTTCCTGTTTCTTCACTTTCTTTCATCAAGAATGGAATATCCCATTCCTCATTGCATTTATGAGATTCGTCATGATCTTTCTTATGGAATATGACATCTCTACTAACAAAAATCTTGTGAGTAGAGGGATTAAATAATCTATAAGCTTTATATTGTGAACAATACCTTATAAAGGTACATCTGATGGCTTTGGAATCTAGTTTTCTTCTATCTTCCTTTGGAATATGGGCAAATTCTTTAGACCCAAACACTATTAAATGTTTTACTGTAGGCTTAAATCCATATAATGCTTCATAGGGAGTTTTAAACTAAAGATTCTTTGTAGGACTCCTATTTTTCAAATAAAATGCAGTATTCAGTGCTTCAGTCCAAAAACCATTCAAATGATCCTTAACTTTTAACATGCTCCTAGCACATTCCACCAGTGTTCTGTTCTTTCTTTCTATTACTCTATTTTTATGAGGAGTATGGATTACTGTGAGTTGCTGTAATATCCAATGGTCTTTACAATATTTGATAAGTTGATCCTTCCTGTATTATCCCCCTTGATGAAAGCAGAGAATTTTTATATGCTTCCCTGTTTGATTTTCAATCATGTTTCTGAACTGCTTAAAGTATTCAAATGTGTGACTTTTCTTACTCAAAAAATATACCAAAGAAAACTTTGTGAAGTCATCAATAATAAGTAAACAAATATAGTGCAACTCCTAATGAATTTGTTTGCATGGGTCCACAAAGATCCGTGTGCACTAATTCAAGTATCTCTCCTTGTTTCTTCTCTACTCGAACAGGGAATTCCTCTATATGCATCCTTCTTAATGTACAAGCATCACGATCATTATGCACTTGTTTTAACATAGGAAGATCTCTTACCATTTCCTTTATTTGAAGTAACAACAAATCATTATAGTTGATATGACCAAATCTCTGATGCCACAACTCTTCTATAGTCAAAATCGTCGCTGTCAAAGCTTGAACTGGTGCTGGTCTTACATTGAATTTGTACAGACATCATGTTCAAATTCCTCTAGCAATAGTCTTCATGCCATCTAACAGATCTTTAATATAACATTTATATTTAAAAAATTCAACTTTAAGATCATGATCTGTAAACATGGATACAGAAATCAAGTTAGTTGTTACACGAGGCACATACATGACATTATGAATTTGTCTTACAATACCATTAGGTAAAATGTCAGAAATTTTCCAACACCCTTTGATCTGATGAACTCTATCATCACCAAGGTAGATTTGTGCTTCATCATTGATTTCTTTAAAATATTCAAACCATTGTCTCTTTCTCGACATATGTGTGGATGCTCCCAAATCTACATATCAAATGTCTTCATCAACATTGTCATCAAAGTCTGCCATGAACAATCTGAAGTTCTGGTCATGATTATCATTTGTGAGATGACCTGGATGTCGTTTCTACTTCTGTTGTTTTTCGTGATATTTCTTCTTCATGCGCTTCTTAGCTATATGACCAATTTTTCCACAATACAAACATTTAATTTCGGAGTTTTTTCTATTCGAATGCATACTTTGACTCTGATTTGGTCTTTTCTGTGAGTTTCCTCTATTTTGTTGTTGCAAAATTCCTTTTCCTTTAAAGTTCTTTTTCACCATCAATGCAAGATCGACACTCTGGGGCTGTAGAGTCAATCTTCTTTCTTCTTCTTGCATTAATATTCTTGTCAGCTCTTCAAACTTTGGGATTTTTTCTCTCGCATTTATCCCAGTGATAAACATTTGGTAGTCATCGGTCACACCATTCATGGTAATGGTTAGTAGATCTATATCTGAAACTGTATCACCAATGTTTGCCAATTTGTTCTTCAGATCTTTGATCCTAGCTATGAAGGAAGCAATTGTTTCATTTTTCTCCATCTTCAAGGATAAGATCTTGCTCTTCAGGAACAAAACATGATTTGTATTCCTGATCTAATACAAATCCTTCAAAATTCCCCAAATTTTTCTTCTTGATTTACATTCTCTGATGTGTTGTATGATGTAGTCTTTCACTGACATCTTCAACAGCATCCTTGCTTTACCTTCTCGCTTCTCCCAATCTGGGATTGATGCTGATCCAGCTGTTGGCTTCTACTCATCCCCATTTGCAATCGTCCAAGCACTCTGCATTTCTAGTAGAGTCTGCATCTTGAATTTCCAATTTGAATAATTGGAGCCAGAAAACTTGTTATTCTCATTCAAGTATGATTCAATCATTTGATTATTCATATTGGTGATTAAAAAAAATTGACAGGTAAAAAAAGATATATGTTAGATTTACCCCATATCTATGTCAAAGACATAAATCGTTGATCTCCGCGAGTCCGATTTTTGGTATTCTCAACAGCCTCTAGCACCATCTGATATGTTGCAGTATGCACACGCTCTCCAAGTATAGGGTCATTGCAGCCTTATCTCAGCTGACCTCGGCCTCTGCGCAGCCTTCTCTCGGTAGCCACCACCAAGATGCAACATTCTCTCAGCCTCCATGTAGCCCCTTTTTTTTTTGTTGTTTCCACAGTTTATGCTATTTAGCACCATATATTCATGAAGGTCATCCAAAATGAAATGAATGAACTCTCATAGTTGGATCAGAATGATTAGCCCTCCAAACCATGCGATGATTTCACCTCAGGAATTCCTTTCAAATCCTTCACTCAGCTTACAGATTCCTTTGACCTATAGCTCCAATACCATGTTAAAAAGTGATGTTTGAATTAATAAAAAAATATCCACTGGTAGGCTCTACAAAAGTGAGTCTGAACCAGAAGAGTATGGCTCTAAAAACACTCTACATTGTCCATGTACACCACACATTAAATAGCACACACTGTTTTAGGGAAGTTAGAACCAAACCCTAATAAATAGAAACTAATTCCTATTCTGAGGTACCATGAACCAATTCACTATTCTAGGATATTCTCCATTAACTCTAATAGAAGGATAGGTTCTAAGTCAACTAGAAGAAAGAAGGAAGTAAGAAGAAATCCTTCGGAAATAGAAATTGAGAGTCCAATGTTTATAGGAAGGAGAAAAAAATACTAGATTCTTTCATAAGGGAATGATAAAATACAGAAAAAAATATAATATATTCTCACTCAAAGATGTGAATGGAAATCACCTCATTGAACATGAAGAAATGGAGGGGAAACTGGTAGGCCACTTCCACATGCTCCTCACACAACTAGATCAATACAAAATAGAGGTTGTTAATTACATTAGTAGATATATACCAACTATAGTAACTAGAGATAAAAATATGGCTTTAATGAGGGTGGTGTCGCTTCAAGAGGTGGAGGAGGTGGTCAAAGGGGTGGTGAAGAACAAAACACCTGGCTTGGGAAAATTTATGACAAATCTCTACCAAGCACCATGGCATTTTAAAGGCTAGGAAGTGAAACTATTGGTGGAGGAATATTGACAAGACCAAAAGGTATGGCTTGGTTTAAACTCTACCTTTTTAGCTCTCATTCCCTAGTCAAACCACTCAAAGGATCCTAACAAGTTCAGGCCCATAGATTTACGTAATATAATCGATAAAATAATTTCATCTATCATTGCTAAACAAATGAAGCCTTTCCTTCCTAAATTGATTTCCTTGGAACAAACTGGGTTTATGGAAGGGCACCAAATCCTTGATGGAATTCTTACTTTTTAGGAAGTTTTCAATTGTCTCAGGACTCAAAGAATTATGGGTATGATGATTAAACTTCATCTATCTAAGGACTATAAACATCTCAACTAGTCCTACCTATGAAGTATCCTTCAATATTTTTCGTTTGAGTTGAGATGGATCAATTGAATTTTGTTTGTCATGTATTCACCCCATATTTTCCATCCTCATTAATGATTCTCCCTCGAATCCCTTAGGCCATTTCATCCATTTGAGGATATTGTGACAGGGTGACCCGTTTCCTACTTTGTCATTTATTTTGGATGTAGTAGCTACTACATGAAATCGGTTGCCCACGCCTCCCAATTTAGAGGCATCCTACCATGGAGGAATATTTGGCCCTTACTCATTAACATGTCATGGATGATATTATGTTTTCTACAAAGTATTGATCATAGAGGTAAGAAGGATCAATGAAATTATGAATAACTTCATGTAGGTCTCTAGTACTCTCATAAACAATGAAAAATCCAACATTTTCTTCTTTAACACCCCCATGTGGTCCCAATATTTTTTATCCAAAACCCTTGGATTTCAAATAGGAACCCATCCAATTGAATACCCAGAAATCCATTTGGTAAGCAACTCCCTGAGGACAGGTTTCTAGAAGGAGAGTATTGATAAGTTTTCGAATAAACTTAATAGGTGGGATTTCAAAGCTCTCAATATAGCAGGGAAAGTGGTCATTCTGAAATTTGCCCTGTAGTTTATCTTAATTTTTAAAATTTCAGGCCTTGAGGCCCTCAAATTAGTGTGTAAATATATGAATGATATTTTCAAGAAATTCTTATGGAGTGGGACACAAGCAACTAAAAAATGAGCACTGGTAGCATGGAAAACACTAATTAAGCCTAAATTGGTGGTGGGGTCTTTTCCTCTGAGACCCTGGGATCCACAATAGCTTTCTTAGAGTGGAGCTATAGTGGAGATGGCTCTTGGGAGGACCAGAATTATGGAAAGAGTGCTATAGGATAAAATTCATGGTGTATGGAGAATGAAGATACCATCAAAGGTCTTCTCGAGACCTTCTACAGACTATAAGATTAACTGGAACCATCACAAAGTTACATCCATGTTCATAGAAAATAACTAACTAACAAAGTAAGATAAGTATATTACCTCAAGCCTCCGTCTAGATTTGTTGGAGAGCACAATGTAGCTAGGTGGAAGTCCCCTGAGCTGGCTCCAGATCAAGTCCTACACATAGAAGAGACAAGCATAATCACAACATACAACTCTAATAACTAATACATAAATATATAAAAGAAGATCTAGTTACATATAACTAAGCTACTCATGCTAATAGGTATTGGACAAACAACTAAATGAATGATAATACCAACACCACTGAATAGACACTACAACTGCAGTTCTATATTAATGTTGGAAGAGTGATTACAACCATCTGTTGTATCAGCCTTCCCTTACCCCTCCAACTTCTTTCTCTCTCTCCCTTCTTACCAACTTCTTAAGATTTGAGTTAATGCTCAAAAATCAAGTATGCTATCCTTTCAAATGCTCTGACCTCTATCACCATATCCCTAGCTTTGCTTATGTAGCAATTGAGTTAGGGTTGCCAAGTTCCTCCTTGAGTTCCCTAGGGTAAAAATAATGAAATTTCCATGCTTTTCAGCTCTTTCCCATTTGCCTCATTCATTAGGGTTAGAAATCCTCCAAATAGGTTGAATCTGGATGTTTCTTTGCTTTTCTTGAGTAAATCTAGGAACAAATATCTAGATATTTGTGAGTCAATTCATTCCTTTGACCGTTAGAACTTCACTAGGATCCACTAACACTGTTCCCAAACTAGCAACTTGAGTTAGTTGGGTCACTAACGTACCCTTAGGCTTGCAGAGAAGCTTTATAAAGTAGGTTGTCAGTGCATAGCCAACGTTAGTGTGGAATCAACACATGCGATCTTGGTCTTTGCTTCAGCTATAATGTCTTTTCCCTCTGAGTTGATGAGGAGGTCAATTTGTTGTATAACAGATGACCCCTAAAGTATGAGATCAGAGGTCGCAACAATGGCTGAAATACTTTAATTAACTATAATTTCCCTTCAAAAAGGAGAGAGAGTATTGGAGCTTCAGGTGGTACGGGAAACCTGATACAACACATATATATAAAACTACTAAAATCATGTCTTGAGTTAGGAATTTGCATGCTCAGTAGCTATGTCAAAGCGCCTTTCTCATAAAAGAAATATGATGATGTTGGCCGCCGATAAGCACAATGCAGATCTAGTTGTCATAATAGGATCATTCTGATGATCTATCTCCAAAAAACAATATACGCAACTTGGGAGACGAAAAAGGGTTGATTGATGCAAGCCACTACCCAAGGTCTTGATATCTGCTTCACCGAACAACATAGATCTATACATGTGATTATATGTGTTAATGTCGACATGCACGAAATCATTTGACTACCAGTCAATAATGGAGACCATTAATAGACATGAGGAAGGCCGCCAATAATGGTGATGGTCTCCAAGATGAGCAGTACAATCTAATGAGTGAGAAAGATGTTTTTGTCGTCGAACACCCGTAGAATCGCTTAACTAGGAGCCAATAATGAGAACCCCTGATCAAACACAAGGCAGCCTGCCACTAATGTCTGCAAGTACCAAGGAATTGAATGTGTTTCTGGGTTGTATTCCTAGATAGAGTGTTGAAGTTGATAGGAAGATATCTGTCAAAAGGTAGGCAATAATGTGTCCTACATCAGTCGACACAAAACGGGACAAGAATGATTTTTTTCTGAGGAATATTTGAGCATTGGGTCTAAGCAACAGAGGGCATGATGAAAGGATATGCTTGATCGGTTGATGGAGGAAACAAAAGGTTAACACTTGAACAATAGAAGGCACGACAACAGTTTTAACCATGCAACATTAGACTCATGAATACTAAAGAGTGTTAGGATACAGAGATGCAAGAACATCGGGGTATTTAGGCTAAAATCATAGGATGGTAGGATTCATATTGAGAGGCCATCACAAGGAAGGTTTATATGAGGGATTGCCATGTTCAAGGGAACGACTGCTACCAAACCACACTTTCTAATACTAAATGCAGTTGTATTGTCTACTTTCCCCGCCTGATTAGTTGAGTGAATCTAGATAGGTAAACTCGTTGATCTTTTCATGTTTTAAGAGTTTGAAAAGGACCGCAAAAAGAATGACTCTATACCCTATCTAATTAGTTTAATGAGTCCAGACAGGAAAACTCATCGATTTTTTCAAGTTTTGAGAGTATAAAAAAGGATAGAAAAAAGAGCGAATCTATATCTTGTCTGGGTAATTTAATGAGTCCAGACTAGAAAACTCGGTGGTCTTTTCATATTTAGAGGGTTTGGAAATATTGTAAAGAGCAACTCCATGGTGGTCCCTTTGTCATAGTTGTTAATCGGGTGTGACAAAAGGTTAATAGTATACCCGAACCGGTTACTTTTACGTAAGTTAATCTATTGAATCTGGATAAAGAGAAACCTATGTTCAATAGATGTTGACCTCATTTTGTTATGAGTACGAGGAGATGGACTAAACTTGTTTTTCGTCGTGAATTTTTAATGAGTCACATGACGACAAACTCAATTTCTTCATCAAATTTTAACGAGTCTAATGAAGTAAACTTAAGGTATCTTTTTCAGTTTAGTGAGTGAGGAAAAAGAGGGAAAAGAATTTCTCATTCCTCCTTCGTAGATTTAATGAGCCTGAAGGAGGGGAAGAACTCAAGGATTTTTTGATTAAAGAGAGAGAAATGGTCCCAAAAAAGAAAGCGCTCTTGTTGCTGCCATAGATGTTTAACGAGCCCGGTGACAAAAGCTCGGGATTTTTTAGTTTAACGAGTGAGAAAAATACCTAAAATAATGCTCGGGTCATATTTATAAATGTTTAACGAGCCTAAAGAAAAAACTCAGGATTTTTTCAGTTTAATGAGCGAGAAAAAAGCACCTAGAAAGAATGCTCTAATGGTCTTTTTCAGTTTAATGAGTTAGAAAAAGAGCAAAAAAGAGTTGCTTAGACCATCATTATATGTGTTTAACGAGCCCAAAAATGATAAACTCGAGGATTTTTCAACATTTTAGAGCAAGAAAATATCCCATAAAAGAAAAGCACTCTTTGAGAATTGCATGCAGCTTTCACTGCTTTTCATTCTTGAAGGTACTTTCATGAAAGTGAAAAAAAGCAACAATTCCTGTCCATATGGGTTTATGTAGGACAAAAAATCATGGAGAATGGACTACTTCCTCTTTAATGATTTCAAAAAATCATGTCTCCAAAAATTAATATAAGGAAATGTTTTGAGCTTGTAGATTCACCATTTTCACTATTTGCGATTTGTGAGAGCATTTTGGAGCTAAAGAGGAGCAGATTTTCTGCGGACCATTGCAGGAGATCCGGGTGATCATTCGATGTGCTGTCAGTCCCAAGTAGAGGCTAAAACTTGTTCTATACATTTCTTAACCTTTCTTGACAGTTTCAGGGGTGGAATTTTGCATATCTAAGGTGCCCTAAAGCCCCGTCTGCATATTGACGCCCTCCAGATAGCCTGTAGGGAGCGTTAAATGCCCCATATGAGGTACTGGAGGGCATTAATCCTCCCTATGTATCACTAGGGGTAGCGATAGAGCTGAAGGGAGTAGTTAAGAACCTCATGCAAGAATTCCTGAAGCTATTTTTCCCCATTTTGACTATTTTTAGGGTTATTTTGTGCAAGTTTCAAGCCATAATGACTAGCCTATGGAGAGAATGGGCCCATGATATCCAGGAATTGCTGATGAAAAATGATCCAACATGCATACTTTCATTGTACCACTATGGTTTACTGAAGTATGCAAAGTTGGAGCTGATGAAAGGGCAGGAGGATTTATTGAGATGGATTATCCAACGCTGGGATGAACACGAGCAAGTGTTCAGGATTGGAGATCATGAGCTCGTGATTGACTGTGATGAAATATAGTTTTTAACTGGTTTCTCTTGCCATGGGGCATAGGAAAACCTCACTGGTGGTAGGCCAGATCGACGATCTACCCTAGAGCTGGTGCAATCCTATTGCATCCCTGAGAGCAGACTAGTTCGCAACAGAGTCCCCATAGAGAGGATAAGGTCCAAGTCTACGCGGACAATTTTGTGGTTGATTGTGCAGTTGGTAGGGTCAAAGAGTCCCCACGTTGTGACAAAGGCCCAACTGTTGTTTGCAGTTGACTGTGTCGAGCCACATATGTTCAACTAGTGTGAACAATGCTTCTCCAGTTGAAGGCAGAGTTAATGGCATGCAAGACTCATACCCAACATAGTTTTGGGTATGGCACTATCATAGTTTCATTCTTTCTTGAGGGTGCCTGTTATGCGCCCAAGGATGAGCTTAGGTCCCCTTGATCTAAGGGAGCCAAGGCAGAGCTGCTGGTCATCATTCAATCCTCGCACAAGAGGAGGAATGATCTGACATTTCTTCGAGGAAGATTTCTTCTAGTGGCTTCATGGCCAAATTGTGATGATTGATGACTATGATTATGAGGGCATGGACATTACCGGTGACCCAGACTTGATGCTGGTACCTGGGACCAACTGGGGTCCTGAAGGTGAGAATGATTTTTGACAGTACTTCAAGTTTTTTTTGGCTTTTAAATGTTTATGTAATGTTTCGATGGGTGAAATAAGTACTAACATGAAGCTTTCTGCTTAACACAGATGTGGCGCCATTACAACTTGTAGGCGAAGCTCACCATATGCGACGAGGCAGCCAACTACTTGCCGGAGGGGGCAATCCCAATAGTATTCATAAGGTTCTGAGGAACTTGGAGGGTTTGACTATCGGTGTCCCCCGTCTTCTTATGAGGGAGATTCCCACTCATATGCAACGACACACAGTCAGTGTACCTGAGTGGCTTCTAGTTCCTCTTCAGAGGATAGCTAGAGAAGTTTTAGCATTTTAGGAGCAATAGGCTATTTTTAGCAGGTGTTTTGGCATAGCCAATGAAGTGTTTGTAGCTGGGCTTTTTAGCCATTTTGTACTTAAAACATCCAAGTTTTGGAATATTTCGATGTAAAAGATTGGATTTTGATCTCTCTCTCTCTCTCTCTCTCTCTCTCTCTCTCTCTCTCTCTCTTCTATATATATTATAATATATATATATATATATATATATATATATATATATATATATTTTGTATTTTGATGGTGTAAATGTTTTTGTAAAACCTTAACTCAGTAAATTTTTACTTTTCATGCATGCTTCTATAAATAATAAGACATATGCCAATCTAATACATAGTTAGCTAATGAATCAAAAACCACATTAAATTCTCGAGGAATGTGTTCATATGTGATTATCTAAAATTGACATTCTAGGAGTCATACCCTTAGATAATGACGTAACAAGGTTGGATTACAAATGTGATAATGATTTCTCAATTGCATAACGAATAGCTGGGAGTCTAACCTCACCACCAAATTGGAGATGCCCCTTGACGATTCTTCTGTGAGAAGTGAAATGACAGACATGTACTCGACAATATTGTTGGTAGTGGTACCAAGAAAGACTCCCATGGAACAAAATCATTCTGACTCAGGTATGTAGATGACCCAAGCAGCTAATGCAATGTGCCATGTGTGACAACTGGAACCATCTGCATATCCTACGTATTCTAAGGGTAATGAAGACATCTGCATTGCGAGAAGAATGTATGAGACAAGTACTCCAAAAAAATATCTACACAATCCAATCACACCAAAAAAGGAAGAAAAACTTATGAATACATAAAATTACAAAGTACATGCCTAGAGCAATACTAGGAATAATAATTTTTCAGATAGAGCCCATTTCTGGGCTCCGCGAGTGGACTCCTTCCCAGTATTGATTGTGGTTTGAGCAATTGAGTATTTGTCGTTACCTTATCGGGATCAATCATAATCCTGTACTTGGAGATAATGAATCCAAGGAAGTGTCTAGACTCAATGAAGAAAACACATTTATGCAGATTCAAGCACATGGTGTAAAACCGACACCCTAGAAATATTGCTCTTAAATGGTTTTGATGTTGTATTTGTTGCTTGGAGAGAGCTGGAAGGTCATCTAAGTAAGTTTGGATGAAATGCCTGATATCGTGAAATGTGTAGTCCATGGCTCTTTGAAAATTTTCTCCAGCATTCTTGAAACTAAATGGGAGTTGTTGATAGGCAAAGATGCCCCATGGGCAGACGAAGGAAGTTTTATGCTATTCTTTGGGTTTTATAGCAATCTGGTTGTAACCTAAGAATCCATCCATGAATGAGAATGATTCACAACTAGTACATTTGTTGATGATTTTGTCGATGAACTGTGTCAGATAATTATCCTTAGGACACGTGACATTCAAATCTCAGTAGTCAACACACACGAGGATGGTTCGTTGTTTTTTATCGACAGGAATTAGATTTGGAACCCATTCCATTAAAGGAATAGGATAGATGAAACCACCATGTAACAATTTTTCAACTTCATTTTTTATGCCTGCTATTTTGCAAGGATGGACCGGTCGAAGTCTTTGACAGACAGGTTTTTCATTGTCATAAAGCTTGAACTCATGTTCGACAATAGACAGATCTATGTCAGGCATTTCCTCATAAGACCAGGTGAATACATCACAAAATTCCTTAAATAGGAAGGTGAAGCTTGCAATTTCCTTAGGATTACAATCGGCTCCAATCTAGATGTTTTCCACGATGCTTGTCTTGACAAAAATATTCATGAGAAATGTCTTTGAAATATTGCCCATGTTTCCTTCCACCTCCAAAGTTCAGATGGTTGTATAGGGTGAGGAAACAATTTATGGTATGTTGGGGGATAGTATTTGAAGAGGCATCATGTCTGAATCAGATATCGAAACATGATGGTGCAAATCCTCCCAAGGTCGCTATCTTAAACTCATGATTTCTCGAATAGCTTCATCTGTAGGTAGGACTTGATTGAGTAGATCGAAAGAAGGAGCGTTTATGGGAGGGGCAGTGGTACCGTTGGCCAAAAACAACATTACCGGAGATGCGGATGTGGATTGAATGGCTTGATAGGCCAATTCAGCTGGTGACAACGGCATTTGTTCTCCATATGTGTCAAGGTCTAAAGGAGCCGGTAGGATCCATGGGTCGGTCTATTCATGAGGAATAAATGAAAGAATGTTGACCAATTGTGGAACCTGAGGCAGCTGAAGAGGGAAACAACACATGAGGGAAGAAGCCTTCAATAGACAGGTACTGAGACTGACGTAAGAGTTAGGTACACCACCTACTAGGGGTATGCAACCGCTTGGTAACAGGGAATAATTAGGGGTGTAGAGAGATAGCTAATCTGCTGTAACTACCTTTCCAATCAATGGAAATAGGATGATGCGAAAGACAGTAGATACGATGGCTGTTATGGCATATGTCCAACTGTGACCCAGCAAGAGATTATAGTCGAGTTTTTTGTCTACGACTTCTATGTCCACCGTTACCATTTTCCCATACAAGGTGATGGGATAGCTAGCTAGGTAACCTTTTGGGATGAAAGTGTGGCCATCGAAAGCTTTAAGGGAATTTGATGGTGGGGATAGGGTTGGAGAACCCAGGGTGAACCAACATGAAGCCGACATGGCACAGGTAGAAGCACTTTCATCAACGACAATTCAGTGTATACTTTTGCCTTTCGAGGAAATTTTCACTTGAAATGCAAGCTCGTGAGAAAGGGAGGTTTACACTTTTCCATGTCAAAAATAACAAGCATGGAGTCATGTGGGTCAATACCACCAATAGCCGAAAGAAAAACTTTCCTTTGTGCTGGGCATGTTTGTAATACTTCGAGCATCAACATAGCCAATGGCACTTGCATCAAGTCTTCTACAATGTTGTAGTTTTGGGCAGCACGTGCAGATGTATTATGCCTTGTGCGTCAAAGTACCCCTTTTAAGGGGAAAATTACAAGGTTAGAAACTGGCCTTTCGATATACAAACCGTTGGGTGGCGGTGGGTTTTCACTTGAGGAAGTTTCCTCTGCATGAGCTATGAGAGCTCCATAAGATTTGGCTTTTGTTTGTAGATCTACCCTTTCAAAGGTGTAAACGGTAGAATATCCTTCACCAGCTGAAGGATTTTGCAAACCATCAATGCCCCCTTGCAGGGGTTGTGGCTGTTTGGCAATAAGGTTTTGTTGCTACTGAGCGGGAAAAGGATTTTTAAGGAAAATCGGGATCCTACCAATATCCGTTTTAGCAATGTATTTTGTGCATTCTTGAAGACACAGAATGCGATAGGTCAGGTGGTCTTTAGCATTGATTTTGCAGGGAAATCTAGCGGGTTTATCCTTTTCATCGTCAGGAGGCGCAACAACCTTCTATTTTGGTTTTCATTTCTCTGTTGACTGCTCCTCAGAAGAAGTGGTCTTTTTCTTATTCTTCTTGTTCTTGCCATAGGGATTTTGCGTAGGCTGCACAGAGTTTATCATGGTGGCAGGAAGAGTAGTCGATTTGCTAGAGGGGTCCACTGACATCTGGGAAATGTGACTGCTGAGTTGTTTTACAGCAACCCCAGAGGTTGCGCCGACAATCCCGTCAGCGTGCACTCAGGGATGCTGAGTAGCGAAAACATTGGAGTTACGAGGGGCATTGGGGATTACGTCGTAAAGAGTGGTAGACTGTGAATATATCAAATCTAAGTGTTGGGCATGACGTATGGATTGGTCTTCTATGACCGTGTTAGTGTCGGTATCTTCATCCCTCCGTCAAAGATCAAATTATCTTGTTGCATTTCATTTTAGGTGTTCTGCTCAGTCAGCTACATTCCATTAGAAGCATGGATCATTTGATGGTAGTGGCTTCTTGTACATTTTCCCTCATGTCCTTTACCTTCTGACCCATCTCCATTCATCAAGATCATCTACAATCACCTTTTGTCTTTAGATTTGCAAGAGTCATTTCTAGGGTTTCACTTTCATTAGGTCTAGGGTTTCATTAAGGTTTCATCAAAAAATGTTTCAAAGCACCCAATAACCCCTAGCAGGCACATGAAGTGGTTCCAACATCAATAAATTTATCATCATATGCTCAGCAATGTGTCTTCCCCCAAAACTCTGTTTTGAGAAAAAAAAGAGTATTTTTGTCTTAATTGTATAAATTTATGTAATATGATGTCCCCCATATGTAAATGCTTCCCCTGTAACCCTGGATTCTTTCCTTAGCCCCAGTAGCTCCAATCACCAGCAAAACAAACAAAGCATAGGTCATTTGGTTCATCACAAAGCTAAAAAGAAGTGAAAATTCCAAAAACAGAGTTCAAAAATAAAGTCAAAATCAAAAACATTATGAAAGTGGGTTTCATGAGCCAAAAATTTAAAAGCTTTTTGTTTATAAGTCATTTATTCAAATTTCATAGTTCATTTGCACTCTTGAGCAAGGCAAAGTGATTTTAGTGAGCAAGTAAGAAAGTTGGGTGAAAATCGCTCCAAGTCACTGGGCGCGGCATACTGGGCAGGAGGCACGGTGCCTAGAGCTGGCGTGGTGCACTGGGCATCAAACTCCAGTTCATTTTAACATGGGTGCGACGCATATACTGGGCGCAATGCATTGAGTATGCTGTGCAGTGCAGACAGCCACGAAGCTTGAAAACTGCCAACTTGCTCCAAAATTGCCCAAACGCATGGATTCCCATCAATACAAGTAAGTTAAGCTTCTCCCATAGTTTTTCATCCAAGATTGCTAGTTGTTTCATGGTGGTTGATGCATGATGAATGTTTGAAGAAATCAAACCCTACCAAAGAAAATTGTTGCCTAGGGTTTTGTCTTGAGTGTTTTGTTACCAAGTATCCCCTCATCTTATCACTCCCTTATTTCATTTTTCCCTTGAATTCCCCATTCCCCTAATTCACTTGCCCCTAAATTCACTAATCCCCTCTCCCAAGTTCCCTCTCCCAAAATCCCAAATGAAAACTTTCAAACCCTAACCCTTACTAAAAAATTCCTAAATCATACCCCAAGTCCCCATTTCCCTAACTAAAACCTACCCCAACAGTCCCTAAATCCCTCATTATATTTCCTCCCCATATATTCCTTTATGTCACCCTTCCCTTGGTACCAAAAAATCAAAACACATCCTCAAGAAAGTTAAGCACATCACAGTCCACCTATTTTTCATCAAGGCAGTTCCAAAACAATTCATTTACTAGCAGTGATGGCATCTAATCCTTCATATGATTATGAAGAGGAGAATCACAGTGACTCACCCACAGAGGTACATGCACCCAGGAGGCATCATAGAGGTGGCAAACATATTAGAGAAGAACCAACCACCCTTGCTGAATTACAAGCCTGCCCTCTTGCCATCTTTTGTTTACAACACTAGTCCTGCTACGAGTTTTGTGAGAAGGTTGCTAGCATTTAGTTTCACCATGAGTTGGCCCGCTTATTTGTGTTGCATTTACATGACGAACAAGCTACTCTAGTTGGTGTCACTTTCACATTAACACCAAAATCCATTTCACTAGCCACCAGCATTCCCAACACCAGAGAACAATGGAACAAGAGGTAGCAACTTGATCAGCAACATTATGAACCGTACATCAAGCCCAACTTTTTGAGACAGCTCAAGGGAGTGTTTCCTTTTCGATACCTCAAAGATGAATATGCTTGTTTAATGAAATTAATCATGAAGTATTTCAGCTGTGAGGGCCGGTTCTCCCGTTTATATGCTTATCATATCAGGCTGCTGATGCATTTTACTCGGGTATGGATGATGAACATCCCTTACTTCATGTGACAAAATATTGAAAGTATGACCACTCTAGTGTAGCGTAAAACTCTTCAACAACAGTTCAACAATATTTACCATTTTTCTCTCATCAAAATTATGGTCATCCATCAACTTGGCTTACAGGGTATCACTTGCGAGGATTTCATCTCTCATGAGATTTTCACAGCTCCTTAGGGACCTTCAGAGGCTTTGCATGAGACAAGTGAACCTTCTTATCAGCATGAGGGTCATGAGACACAGGTCGCCAGTATGGCGATGTTTATTACTTATCAGGAGGGCACCGGGCAGTTGTTTGCAGCAACAAAGCGAGTGTTATCTCCACCTGGTGTGGAAGGGGCCTCGCATTCGACATCAGCACCACAGGTTTAGGACAAAGGCAAGAGGCTAATGCAAGATGAGTGGCCTTCAGGTGAGCGTGACTTTATTCTTATTGAGGATGATGATATGGACATGGGCCCGCAAAGCACAAGTCTCAAAGAGATTATCCAAGAGCAGCAGACAGACATCAAGGCCTTGTCCCTCAACTTGGAGAGGGCTAAGTGGATCATAAAAAATTTGGAGCAGAGAAATAAGTAGCTCGAAGATGAGTACATAATCATGGATTTACAAAACATTAGGGAGAACCACCAAGCTGCCCAAAGGAGGGTGGAGTTCACCTCACTTGAGCAAGAGATCAATGCCGATTAGGAGTCTTGGCTCGAGAGAGTCAATATCCTCTTAGAGAGATTGTTGGAGAAGGCCAACAAGGAGAAAAACTTGCTGAGGCACATGAATTTTCACTACATGGCGAGGAACAAGGTTTGCAAGGTGCGCATAAGGAGTTTAAAGACAAAATTGAAGAAGGCTTCAAAGAGGCAAAAGGAGCATGATCGACTTTGGATTTTGGCTGAGGATTCCTTGGCCCAACATAGCTCTTGATAGAGAAGGCTCAACCCAAATTTCAAGAAATTTGAGGCATTTTTTTCATTTTGATGAATTTTGGCACAAAAAACAGGAAATTCTGCCCTATGCGCTGCACCACGTGGCGCTCGCTTTCGCTAGGAGGCTCCAAATTTAAAAAACTCAACATTTTTGGATTTGGCATGAAAATTATGCTTGCTTGTTCATGGCCAAGAAATTTGGGCAGGTTTTGAGCCCTCAAAAACGTCAAAATCACTCAAAAAATGACTTCACTACCCCTATTTTGACACACAAGGAGCAGCCTTGGTATATTTGATCTTTGATAGGACAAAAGAAGGAAAAATTGAAAAATTCCACTTGGGTTGGAAATTAGACAGGCAAACCATTCCAGCAAGAATACTTGGATCTGAGTTGGAGATTAGGAATGCCTCCAAAAGTGGGTCCAAACAAGCGCGACACATAGAGAATCAGGCGCGGTGCATAGAGGAAAAATTGCCAGTTTGACCAAGTTTTGCTTTGTTTTTCGCCCAGTTTTGGCCGGTTTGACTTTTTCACTTTCTTAATGTCAAATTGTGATATACTTTCATGTAAATTGATGGATCATGATGTAAATATGTCAAATTTTCACTTGGTTAGGTAGATTCATCAGTTAAAAAGTTGTTTGAAACTGAATGAATCAGTTCCCTTGTTTCTAGAGGCATGTTGTTTCATTGCCTGATTTCTAGTTCCTAGTTTAGAATCAGTTGGATCAGCTCCTAAACATGTGAGATCGACCCCTAGAGGCAAGGATGAGCTATGATTTGTCTATATTATGTGTTTTTTCAGTCATTAGCATGGTTGGACTCTTGAGAAAGCCTTAAGCTTCATTGTACACTCATATCAGTATTTTGGCTAAGGAATTGAGACCAGGGTTTACAGTACTCTTTGGGATCCCTGTGGCATTTGTTTTGGTACAGTGCTCTCTTATATATTTGTGAATTTATTCATGTGTTATATGTATCATTTCTCTTTATTTCTTCTCAGCTAAACAAACAAGAGTGTAAGTAGAATATATTGAAATTACAATGCTCTACTTGAAGTTTGCTTTATTTTCTTGATGTTTTTGACTGTTTGGAGAGGATCCATGGGTTCTCTTGCCCTCTTCAACTCCTACCTTATCTAATCCATCCACCTCACTTGATTTAGAGTGCCAAAAACAATTGCCTACCTTTCCCCATTGAGACCCCTACAAGACGGAACCTCATTCCCTGCACCCAAGATCTGCCTTTCCCTTAGAGCCCACAAAACCATCATTTTACTCAATCAAACTCTTTTGTACCTATACCTAGCCTAAGATTAGTTATTATATCAGTAGATCTCAAGTCCTAAGTGATCATAATTCACTGAGATTGACCCAGAGAGAGCCCTCTCCTGACCTGGTAGGGCTAGCTACCAGGCTAAGCATGGTTTGATGTTGACCTAGAATCTTACCTTTTTAGCCTGAGGTAAATCTAGGCTCTAATATAGTGGCAACCATACTGGGGAAGAAAATTTTATTTTTTTGTTAGTGTTATTTGTTTTACAGCCTACAGATGAAGCCTAAAGTTAGCCAGATAGCCTTCGAAATGCTCTTGCTTTGCAGTAGCGAAAGTAAATAAAAGCTGCTTCAGTCAATCTCCGGTCTAGTTTATAAATTGAACATTTGATCTAAACGATCACCCTAGTACATGAAATCAAGTTAGATCTGATTGTTGATGGTGGAAAGTAGTCAGACACATATGAAGGCTGAAATCGTTCACTTGGCAACTCCAGTGTCGAAGAATATCAAGCTTCAGAATTTTTATGGAAACTCTACTCTTCAAGAACCAGTAGCCTGAAGAATTTCTTGGTGAATTCATTGTTATCAAAATGGTTTTGCTAGATCGAAGGTATGCTCCCATGAGCTGAGACCACATTCTAGGTTTTCAAAATAAAATTCCTAAGGTAGATTGGCAAAGGAATTTGCCTATGTTTAAAGATGATGATAGGAAGGATGTTGCTTTACATCTAGTTAGATTTCACATACATATTCGCAAGTTTAAAGTTGATTTTCCTTAAGATTGCTTGATGAAGATATGCATGACCACTCTGGAAGCTGAAGCCCGATCTTGGTATGAAAGTTTTTCGCCTGCTTGTATTTACTGTTTGAAATATTTTCATACCATGTTCTTTGAAAGGTATAAAGAATCTTATCCATCATTAAATTTAGTTCAGAACTATTGTAGCCATGTTCATAGTTTTATTGAACATCTTGAGAAGGTTTATGAAGATGATGACTTCATGGACGATCAGATCATGGAAGCTCTGTATGAAAATCCATTTCAGTAGCATAAAGAGAGCTTAGAGGATACCTGTCAAGGTACTCAGGAAACTTTGCAGCAAGATCAAGATCTTAGCACAGTGGAAAATGATGAAAGAGAAGGTTTTATTTCAGATTTGTCCATAGAAGAAGATAGTATGCACAGAAGTCAAGTTTCAATTTCAGAATGTGATAAATTCAAGTCAGCTATTTCAGATCTAGATTCAAATCGTGATGTTGAAGACAACCTTGTTTTGAATCCAATGAAGGAGAGCTTTGCTATTGAGTTCATCTGGAATGAGCAAGACATAGTTATTGACCAAAGCCTTCATGAGGAGGTAATCCAGTCATTTCATGAAAAAAAAATGAGATCTTTGTTCAGGTAAGTGAAAAATCTTCTTTTGATAACTCAGTGGTAAATGATGATTTGGACAGTTTGATTGCCATGTCATATGAAGATGGTCAACAATGTTTTCAAATTTTAGAAGACCAGGGAATTGAGGACTGCCATTCCAATTTTTCATGTTTTGAGTTATTATTTCAAGAAGACAAAAATCACTTGAGCAAAACAAAACATAAAGTATTATCTCCTCTGTCTGAAGATGAGATAGATCACTCTAGAAAGGTCAAGCTATAACCCAAGCTAATGCAGGTCTATGGTGTGCACATGGCCAAGAAGGTGTTGGTGAAACTTCTTCTTCTTTTAAAAATGATGATATTCTCTTTCACGAAAATGATAAGGCTGTCATGTTTGATAATCTTGAAGATTATTTTCTGTTTAAGAATGACCTAGACCATGAAATTGAGGAATGTGAGTCTGAGAGACACAGTAAGCCAGAATTCATGTCAGTTACTATCAATCAGCAACCCACTATTGTTTCAGATCAGAATAAAGGGAGTACTTGTATTTTTGCTGCTGGATCTCAAGACAAGATAGTGCTTCAGGATTATCACGATCCCTTTGGCATTCTTTTACAAGCATTAGAGAAAAAGAATGTTGACTGGCTTGTTAGCGTAAGCCTTGATTTCAGTTGTTATTATGAGTTGCCTACATCTACATTGTTCTGCTTGCTCGGGGAAAGTAAGAGCAAAATTACAGTATGTAACCATATTCTGGATTGGTTACATTAGAAGGCCCACTTCACATGATTGTAAATATTTCATTATTAGGCAAGTGGTTTTCAACATGATTTGAAACCCTCAAATCTAGATGGTCTACTGCCATTTAAAAGCTTTGTAAGTACTTGTTTCAGTTAAGTCAGTCTTGAGTCATTTTTTGTTTTAGTTAGTTTAAAGATAGGTTCAGCTGCTGAATGTCTAGTTTCATCTTTTGAGTATCTTGTTTCAATTTGAGTTAGTTTTACTCATTTCAATTATGAGTCTTGAGTCTTGAGTTTCGATGTTTTGCTGTCAAGATATTGGTTTTGGTTTGTCAAAGTTATTGACTCCATAGCCCAATGGACGAAGGCATTGGCTGCTTTCCCAGAAATCTGTAGTTCTTGGTACCTCCAAGGAGCTACCATCCCCATTGGAGCCAATGTTAGTGTCGGTATCTTCATCCCTCCGTCAGAGATCAAACTCTGTTGTTGCATTGCATTTTAGGTGTTCTGCTCAGTCAGCTGCATTCCATTAGGAGCATGGATCATCTAACAGTAGTGGCTTCTTGTACATTTTCCCTCATGTCCTTTACCTGGTGACACATTTCCATTCATTAAGATCATTTGAAGTCACCTTTTGTCTTTAGATTTGCAAGAGTCATTTCTAGGGTTTCAATTTCATTAGGTCTAGGGTTTCATCAAAAAATGTTTCAAAGCACCCAATAACCCCCAGCAGGCACATGAAGAGGTTCCAGCATCAATAAATTTGTCATCAAATGCTCAGCAATGTGTCTTCCCTCAAAACTCTGTTTTGAGAAAAAATAGAGTATTTTTGTCTTAATTGTATAAATTTATGAAATTTGATTTCCCCCCTATGTAAATGCTTCCCTTGCAACCTTGGTTTCTTTCCTTAGCCCCAATAGCTCCAATCACCTCCAAAACAAACAAAGCACATGTCATTTGGTTCATCACAAAGCTAAAAAGAAGTGAAAAGTCCAAAAATAGAGTTTAAAAATAGAGTCAAAATCAAAAACATTATGAAAGTGGGTTTCATGAGCCAAAAATTTAAAATCTTTTTGTTTATCAGTCATTTCTTCAAATTTCATAGTTCATTTGCACTCTTGATCAAGGCAACGTGATTTTCGTGAGAAAGTAAGAAAGTTGGGTGAAAATCGCTCCAAGTCACTAGGCGCGGCACACTGGGCAGGAGGCGCGACGCATACAACTGGTGCAGTGCACTGGGAAGGAGGTGCGGCACATATAGTCAGTGTGGTGCACTAGGAATCAAACTCCAGTTCATTTTAACATGGGCGCGGTGCATTGGGTATGCTGTGCGGCGCACACAGCCAGGAAGCCAGAAAACTGCCAAACTTGCTCCAAAATCACGCAAAACGCATGGATTGCCATCAATACAAGTAGGTTGAGCTTCTCCCATATTTTTTCATCCAAGATTTATATTTGTTTCATGGTGGTTGGTGCATGATGAATGTTTGAAGAAATAAAACCCTACCAAAGAAAATTGCTGCCTAGGGTTTTGTCTTGACTATTTTTTTACCAAGTATCCCCTCATCTCATCACTCCCTTATTTCATTTTTCCCTTGAATTCCCCATTCCCCTAATTCACTTTCTCCTAAATTCACTAATCCCCTCTCCCAAGTTCCCTCTCCAAAAATCCCAAATGCAAACTTTCAAACCCTAACCCTTACTAAAAAATTCCTAAATCATACCCCAAGTCCCCATTTCCCTAACTAAAACCTATCCTAACAGTCCCTAAATCCCTCATTATTTTTCATCCCCATACATTCCTTTATATCACCCTTCCCTTGGTAGCAAAAAATCAAAACACATCCTCAAGAAAGTTCATCACATCACAGTCCACCTATTTTTCATCAAGGCAGTGCCAAAACAGTTCATTTACTAACAGTGATGGCATCTGATCCTTCATATGATTATGAAGAGGAGACTCACAGTGACTCACCCATAGAGGTGCATGCACCCAAGAGGTGGAAAACATATTAAAGAAGAACCAACCACCCTTTCTGAATTACAAGCCTGCCCTCTTGCCATCTTTTGTTTTCAGCACCAGTCCTGCTACGAGTTTTGTGAGAAGGTTTCTAGCATTCAGTTTCACCATGAGTTGGCCCGCTTATTTGTGTTGCATTTACATGACAGCCAAGCTAATCTAGCTGGTGTCACTTTCACATTAACACCAGAATCCATTTCACTAGCAACCGACATTCCCAACATAGGAGAACAATGGAACAAGAGGCAGCAAATTAACCGGCAACATTGTGAACCATACATCAAGCCCGGCTTTTTGAGACAGCTCAAGAGAGTGTTTCCTTTTTGGTACCTCAAAGATGAATATGCTCCTTTAATGAAATTGATCATGAAGTATTTTAGCTGTGAGGGCCAGTTCTCCCATTTATATGCTTATCATATCAAGCTGCTGATGCATTTTACCTGGGTATGGATGATGAACATCCCTTACTTCATGTGCCGAAATATCGAAAGGATGACCACTCTAGTGCAGCATGAAACTCCTCAGCAGCAGTTCAACAATATTTACCATTTTTCTCTCATCAAAATTATGGTCATCCATCAGCTTGGCTTACAGGGTATCACTTTGGAGGATTTCATCTCTCATGAGTTTTTCACAGCCCCTCAGGGACCTTCAGAGGCTTTTCATGAGATAGGTGGACCTTCTTATCAGCATGAGGGTCATGAGACACAGGTCGCCAGTATGCTGGTGTTTATTACTTATCAGAAGGGTACCAGGCAGTTGTTCACAGCATCAAAGCGAGTATTATCTCCACTTGGTGTGGAAGGGGCCTCACTTCCGACATTAGCACCACAGGCTCAGGACAAAGGCAAGACGCCAATGCAGGGTAAGGGGCCTTCAGGTGAGTGGGACTTTATTCTTATTGAGGATGATGATACGGACATGGGCCCACAAAGCACAAGTCTCAAAGAGATCATCCAAGAGTAGCAGACAAACATCAAGGCCTTGTCCCTCAACTTGGAGAGGGCTAAGTGGATCATAAAATACTTGGAGTAGAGGAATAAGCAGCTTGAAGATCAGCACACAATCATGGAGTTACAAAACATTAGGGAGAACCACCAAGCTACCCAAAGAAGGAGGGTGGAGTTCACTTCACTTGAGCAAGAGATCAATGCCGATCGGGAGTCTTGGCTCAAGAGAGTCAATATCCTCTTAGAGAGATTGTTGGAGAAGGCCAACAAGGAGAAAAACTTGTTGAGGCACATGTCTTTTCACTACATGGCGAGTAACAAGATTTGCAAGGCGCACATAAGGAGTTTAAAGACAAAATTGAAGAAGGCTTCAAAGAGGCAAAAGGAGCATGATCGACTTTGGATTTTGGCTGAGGCTTCCATGGCCCAACATAGCTCTTGATGAGAAGTTTTAGCCCAAATTTCAAGAAAGTTGGGGCATTTTTTTCATTTTGACAAATTTTGGCACAAAAAACAGGAAATTCTACCCTATGCGCCATGCCACGTGGCGCTCGCTTTTGCTAGGAGGCTACAAATTCAAAAAAATCAGCATTTTTGGATTTGGCATGAATAATTATGCTTGCTTGTTCATGGCCAAGAAATTTGGTCAGGTTTTGAGCCCTCAAAAAGGTCAAAAACACTCAACAAATGACCTCACTACCCCTACTTTGACACACAGGGAGCAGCCTTGGGAGATTTGATTTGTGATAGGGAAAATGAAGGCAAAATTTAAAAATGCCACTTGGGTTGGAAAATAGACAGGTGGACCTTTCCAACAAGCATACTTGGAACTTATTTGGACATTAGAAAGGTTTCCAAAAGTGGGTCCAAACAAGCATGGCGCATAGAGAATCAGGCGCGGTGCATAGAGGAAAAATTTCCAATTTTAACAAGTTTTGCTCTGTTTTTCATTCAGTTTTGGCCAGTTTGACTTTTTCACTTTATTAATGTCGAATTATGATGTAATTTCATGTACATTGATGGATCATGATGTAAATATGTCAAATTTTCACTTGGTTGGGTAGATTCATCAGTTAAAAAGTTGTTTGAAACTGAATGAATCAGTTCCCTTGTTTTTAGGGGCATGCTTTTTCATTGCCTGATTTCTAGTTCCTAGTTTAGAATCAGTTGGATCAGCTCCTAGACATGTGAGCTCGACACCTAGAGGTAAGGATGAGCTATGATTTGTCTATATTATGTGTTTTTTCAGTCATTAGCATGATTGGACTCTTGAGAAAGCCTTGAGCTTCATTGTACACTCATATCAGTATTTTGGCTAAGGAATTGAGACCAGGGTTTGTAGTACTCCTTGGGATCCCCGTGGAATTTTTTTTGGTACAATGCTCTCTTATGTCCTTGTGAATTTATTCATGTGTTATATGTATCATTTCTCTTTATTTCTTCTCAGCTAAACAAACAAGAGTGTAAGTAGAATACATTGAAATTACAGTGCCCTACTTGAAGTTTGCTTTAGTTTCTTGATGTTTTCGACCATTTGGAGAGGATCCATGGGTTCTCTTGCCCTCTTCAACTCTTCCTTTGTCTGATCCATCCATCTCACTTGATTTAGAGTGCCAAAACCTATTGCCTACCTTGCCCCATTGAGACCCCTGCAAGACTGAACCTCATTCCCTGCACCCAAGATCTGCCTTTCCCTTAGAGCCCACAAAACCATCATTTTATTCAATAAAACTCCTTTGTACCTATACCTAGCCTAAGATTAGTTGTTATATCAGTCGATCTCAAGCCCTAAGTGATCATCATTCACTGAGATTGACCCAGAGAGAGCCCTCTCCTGAGCTGGTAGGGCTAGCTACCAGGTTGAGCATGGTTTGATGTTGACCTAGAATCTTACCTTTTCAGCCTAAGGTAAATCTACGCTCTAACAGACCACACCACCTAAACAAACATATTTAGTGATTTGCGGGAGTACAGACTTGTAGAACCAGTCTGCTAAGAGATGACCTGGGAGGGGAACTTTGACTAACCTCCACCTACGTCTCCATTCATGTATATGATCAGAGATGTGGGTGGTGGTATCCTGTTGTAATGAAGTGAGGAGCTCTATGCCAGTCTCATAGCGGATAGGTAGCTGGAACTGCTTTAGGAATTCCATCACTAAAGTGTCGAAGGTATTTACTAACACACATCATGTTATGAAACCAGCTCAAGAAAAGATAGAAAAGATAGATCAACGACTTAGAATTCGGCCTCTTCGAGGGGGCAACCTCCTTTACATTACATAAATGAACAATTCTTGGATGATACAAATGAAAAGACC
>APFE030779812.1:0-45528 GCA_000404065.3 Pinus taeda | reverse complement strand
CACTCTAGTGTTGCGAACACAAGCTCAATATCTCTCTTTGATCACTGGAATTTTTTCCAATATTTGATACCAAAGCTAATGGTCTGTTCATAAGGAAGGCCAGGCTTTAATTTTCAGGTTGGTTACCTATTTGAAAAAGAACAAGCAATTCAACAAACACCCATTCAAATTAGAAGTCTCAAAGTACACTAGAAACATGGCTGTAGCTAGCTTGACTTTCTTCTTTGTCTAAAACAGATCTGGTTGTAAAATTTAACAGCATGGGATTTCATCTGGAAGCTGCAAATGGGAATTCCATTATTGAACAAGATCATTTAGCATTCTGGAAGTAGATGAAGTCAAGCATACCATATGAACTGCTAGAATCAAAAAATGGGAAACTAATAATCAGAGGACTCTTACTTGTAGCATTTTGAGCATTAATGATCAAATGACTCACATCAACAGTGCCAAAACACCAAAAGAAAAATGGGGCACACGTGTGTGAAAATAAAGCTATAACTATGAGATTTGTCTGAGGGAACTTCACCAAATAAAGAGGAGGCTCCTAATATGTAGCCAAACACAACAATCAATTGAAATTCAAGTTGTTTAACATTTATTGAATATCAAGCTGTCCATCCTAAGATATAGCTGAGAGTTTTCACAAATAAAGATGACAAAACATTAAGATGTGGCCAACAACATCAAATCACTTCAAAAAATTGTTAGAGATGCTAGCACCGGTTGAGGGCACCGATTGCAAAAGTACATGCAGTCGATCGCCTTTGCTTGCATACCAGCCTATCTTATGACAGTCTGGTCACTTCATTTGACATAGAGCCCAGATTTCCATAATAATGCAAGAAGGACATGAAAGAAATATTCAAGTTGATAAACAAAAAAACACAGTTTTCTTTCAGCAACAGTGAGGAACAAGAAGTTCGAGAAAAAGGTTGTTGATCTGACACGAAAATGAGATTCACTTGTAATTATATTTTTTGTTGCTAAAATAGCCAGGTATAATTCATTTATTGCAGAAAGCAATGGCACCACACCAAAGGAGCATTGGAAAATGTTTTCAGTTGAAAAGGAGGATAAAGCAGATGTGGCAACATACTTCAAGTAGTTTGAGCCTACTGCTTACATCAATGCTCCACCGGTTGGTGCCCTTGCATTTTTCTGTGGTCATCCTTCCTAGCAAGCATGTGAAAATTAATGTGCACAAAATTCCTCTCACATAATTGAATATATTTGTACTCAAAATCTCACCCCAATGAAAAGCCCAAATAAACTATGCACCTGGCAAAGTGCACAGGCAGGCACAGTGGATGTAGGAAGCTTGCAATGGCGGTGGTTTAGGATTATCTGATTTTCATGGCCTCCATGGCTAAGTGGGTAGTACACAATCAAGCACACTAGATGCAGGAGCTTGAGTTTGCAATTGTAATGGCGGTGGTTTATTCTATTTTTTCAACTAAAAAAATTGTGTTTGGAGCAGTTTTCAGATATATATAATTTTGCTTGAGATTGGACCGCGTTTGGAGCAATTTTCAGATATATATAATTTTGTTTGGGATTAGACCTCCCGACTTAACTATTAACCATTAAACCACATCCTAAAAACTATTGAAGATGTCTGAATGGCTAAGCGGTTCGTTATAAATCTGGTAACTGATTACGATGCAATGGGAAAACACCTTCAGCGTCGCTCGAACCTGCGCCCAAATGGAGACCTTGAATGTATCTGTTTCGCCAGACGCTGGGAGCTGCCAATGCAGAAAATTTATAGCAGCATGGGGTGGGATTCGTATGCATGGGCCTTCCGGGCGCCCGCCAAAATGGTGGATGTCATTGTTCACTGAGTATAATTTACCTTATGCCTAGGGCACAGCCTGCCGGGATTCAGCACCGCGAGTGGACCTACGAGGTGAGAAAGCACCGTGAACAGGAGAAATGAATGCTTGAGAGGACCTGTTCTAGTTGTGCGAATGGAGAAAATGAATGTTTGTCGTGAGGGATCCTTTGAAATTGCGCGGGTGTTGGTTGCCAGCACAACGGGTGCCAGCTCGGAGGTGATGGGGCAAAGAAGCGTTAATTAGTGTTATATGTTATCGATTGCTTTACATAATGTTATATGTTATCTATTGCCTTACGACGTTTTCTTTGCAACGTCTGGCGCAAATGCTAGTTTAGCCATTTGGGCCAACGACAGCAACAACATTCGCGTGTTGCATGTGAAGAAGCAAGCCATGGCTGCCGCAAAGGTTCAATTAGTGATAGAAACGCTCACACGATACGCGATAGTTTGGGAAAATCATAATTGAGGCACGATAACGATGAGCCATGTTGTATGTCCAGAAGCAAGCTACCTACAGCATTCCGCACTTTTTGAGAATCACATTCAAAGGACAATCCAATTGGTTTTTCGGTCAAAATGTCATCGTAAGCAATCTCGTTGGAGGTGGGCATTGGTGGGAAACAATGGTTTAGTATTTCGAAGCCAGCTCAACGTGGCCTCATCAACCATGCTATACAAAAAGTGATTTTTCTTTAGCTTCCAAATTATTGGAATGGAATAAAAGATGAGTCTATTGGGATTGAATAAAAGATGAGTCTATCGAAGCGATTATCTTTTTTACTATTTTCTTGCTAGGTTAGAAAATCTTTTTTATCGTTTTCTTGCTAGGTTAGAAATTGAGATTTGTTTGAGTTTGAATACATATAAATTAATAGCTATTTATTTTAAAGAATTTAGGCTTCTATGATACATATTAATTTTGAGAAGAATTTTCGGCGAAAATCACATAGAGATATTATTTTGTCGACGAGTTTCGAACCAACCACTGTGGTTCATCGTGAGAACAAGTTGGTTTGAAACACGTCAAAAAAATAATATTTCTATGTGATTTTCAACGAAGATTCTTCTCAAAACTATTTCTTTTCAAAAGAAACAACGTGAGCATAATAAATTTAAAATTTAGAAGTGGAATGTGAGAGGTAAAGTATGTAGAATTTGTGGCATATGAAAAAATCAAGATTAAATTAGATATGGAGATGGAACGCGTGCGGAGCTCCAGAACCCTAACCATGGCGGAACCCTAGGGTTTCTGGCTACAGATTCTCGGTTTTGTTAACAACAAGCGTTTTAGGATATTGTAGAATGATTATCTACGCAGGTCTGACTGCGGGATTTCTTTTTTAATGGTTATTGACCTCTAACATCAGGCCTGTTGGTGGATATCTTATTGTCTGTTGTGTGGTATCGCCAGTCGTTTTGGCCACAACACTATTCATACATAACAACCTGTCTTCTCTTGGTCATACGGAGGTCAGGTATCATTGTTGGTTACTATGGTGGAAGAAGACCTCGTGGATTACGAGGAGGACCCCATGCCAGAACAGGAGATTTGGGTGCACCAATCTACACCGGTTATGGATCCCTGGTAGAAAAAACAGTTTCGGATGACAACTGTTATCCAGACGCCGCAACACTCGCCTTTATCTGGAAAACGCCAGCACCCTACTGTCAACGTTGAGGACCTTCCCATATTGGGATGTCCCCCCCTCTCACCGGCCACTCTGAATCTCCTCAGCACTAGTCTACATGCATCTCCCACCTTTGACTCCCCCTTGCCATATCCTCCGCAGTATCCCCTGCAGCATCCCCCACCTTTTCCCCCACAACATTCCCTACCTATGAACCCTTCTTCCATCTCCTTGGCTCCGGCTGGCCCTTCCAATCCCCCGCGCCCTACACAATCTTACATTCATCCGGGCTCGTGTAGTTTCAACCCACATTCCCCAATTTGCTCTGCTTGTTTAAGCTCTCCTATACCAAATCCTCAAGTTTCTCTTTCGGCCCAGCATAGCTCCTCGGAACTGTGCAGGAATTTACTCAAAGACTATCCTACGGGCCGGCACACGGATAAGCTGAAAAAGGGTCGGTGTCTCAGAGCTGTAGACACTGATATCAACCTAACCTTTGGTGAAGATGTTCATATGGCGGATGCTATGGACACGAAGAGGAAAGTTCTTGTTGGTCGTGTAAGAGGCAGGAACTACACAGTGGAGAGACTGCGCCAATGGACAGTGGAGATATGGGGTTCCCTACTGAAAGAACTTCCTGTGATTAGGGTTTTGGCCAGAGGATGGTTTGCCCTCCACTTTCACAGGGAGGAGTACACAGAATGGATATTATCGCGCTATTAGCGTATTGAGCTCACTCCAGTTCTGTTGAAGCGATGGGATCCTCTATTTGATCCAGAGCGTGAACAACTTGGAGCAAGACCTATCTGGGTTAGACTACTCGATTTACCTGTGCAGTTCTGGACCCCTTAGGTGTTCAAACGTATTGGAGATGCACTAGGGACTTACTTGAGCATGACCAGTTCTTAAAAAAAACTGGCATCATGACTATGGCAAGGATTTTGGTACACCTTGACACCAGGGCAGGGCTTGAAGAAAAAATCACTCTACATAGGAGGCACTTCTCGCGCAAACAACTTCTGGATTATGAAGGAATCCCATTTCATTGTAGGAGGTGCCACAAAGTGGGTCACCTATACAAGGATTTCCCACTACTTTCTTCGGTGACCACGGAAAACTCAAGGGGGACAAAGCAACAGACCTCTGAAGAGTAGAACAAGGGAGAACAGAAACAAGGAGAGGCACCAACTGAAGCTGAGGTGGGCGCTACAAAGAAGGCAAGAAACTGGCGAAAAGTTCCGACCTCACCTCCTCGGACTCGCTCCAAATCATAGTGGAAACATCTTCTCTTCTGGGTAACGAGTCTTTCCCCACAACCGCTGCTCTTTTTTCAGTGTTATGTTTAATGCTCTGCATACATCTTTGCATCCCCCTCATCTACACATTGCACTATTCCTTCCATTCTTTGTTCCTTATTCCCTCCTCCCCCCCACTTTCTCCACTACGCCTACTTCCCTCGGGGAATTTTCCACCCCCCCTTCTCACACTTCCTCCCCTTCTGGGACGGGTTCCCATCCCTACAACCTTTGATCCAGAGTTCGACCTAAGACCCCGCTTCTAGGATTAGGCCTCTCCCCAAGAAGGTCCAAGATTTATAAACCTACTAGAGGGCGCCCATCCAAGATCAAAACTACCAACAAGTTTACGGTGACAGATGTTGCGAGGGGCCGACAAACCACCATTGAAATGGCGCTTAGAGCAATTGAGCCCACTGCCCATGTTTCCCCATGATTTGGCTCTCCTACAACTGTAGGGGATTAGCCAACCCAAAAAAGAGATTCTCAAGAGGCTGTTAAAGGATACCAATTATGACATCCTCTTCCTACAGGAAACCATTGGCACATCTGACAACATTACCAGAACCCTACACTCTATCCTGTCGGGTTGGGTATTTCAGGGCATGGATGCCATCAGTAGATCCGGAGGTCTTGCAATTGGTATCAACCCTAAAGCTGTCAAGCATATATCCACCTGGGGTGGTTTGGGTTTCATTGGAATGGATATTTTTGTGGGGGAGCTTGGTCTCCAGTTAAAAGTGATCAACATTTATGCCCCTAATCATAACAGATTGGAATTTTGGCACAATTTGTTGGAACATAATCTTGTTTCAAATACCACCATTATTGGAGGGGATTTAAACTTTTCTTTGGGAATGGAAGGATCCTGGGGACATCATGCTCAAATCAACTCTATTTCAGATCAGATGAGTACACTACTAGATACTTTCAAATTAGTTGATGTCCCTATGAGCAAGAAACTGCCCACCTGGCATAATAGGAGGACGGGGGATGCAGCCCTAGGTCGAAGATTGGATCGATTCTTGATACATGAAGATATCCTCCATAACATTCCCCTTTACCGACAATGGGTGGGTACAAGGGGATCATCTGATCACCTCCCCATTTTTCTTCAAATCACCAGACCAACAAAAAAGCCTCGCTTCCCTTACAAATTCTTTTCTGGACACCTAAAAGATCCTGACTACATCAATCTAGTGACTGAGTTCTGGAGAGCTCAACCCCCTCTCAGGGAATAGAGGATGGCTGCGGACTTCTGTATTCGACTTAAAAAACTGAGGACATTGACAAAGGAATGGTCAAGGAGGAAGAAGTTGAGAGATGAATAACATCTTTTTGACATAGAACTACAGATTGCACAGCTAACGGATGAACAAGGGCTTGGTTTCTTATCAGATGATAGAAAAATACATCTGATTAACCTAGAGAACCAAAAGATTAAGATGCTACAGGAAAAGGAAGAACAATGGAGGTTGAAAAGTAGAGCCATCTGGTTACAAGCGGGTGATGGTAATACCAAGTTCTTCCACAATTTTTCTAATGGTAGAAAAGCCACCAATACTATCTGGCAGCTGCCCTGTGAGCCTGATGGGTGGGCCTCTACTCATCCTCAATTAGCTAGGTTGGGGAATACACATTTCAAAAGACAATTCACAGTGGCGGTAGCCATCAATCTCCCGGACATCATAAACTTGGCAGGTCATTTTCCAAGGTTTGTGGAACTAGATGCGGTTGAGGATTTGATTCAACCAGTCACCTTGGAGGAATTGGAAGGAACTATCAAGTGGTTCAAGAAAGATAAGAGTCCTGGCCCAGACGGCTGGCCGGTGGAGTTCTATTTGGCTTTCCTGGAGTTACTGGGACGAGATTTGCTGGCGGTCATTGAAGAAAGCAGAATCACTGGACACATCCATCCCCCCATTAACTTCACCTACTTGGCCTTGATTCCTAAGACTGATTCACCAGCCTCATTCAATTACTTCAGGACTATATCCCTCTGCAACTATCTGTAAAAAATCATTTCTAAAATCATAGCCAACAACATCAATCCTATATTATCTAACCACATTTCTTAGGAGAAATTCACTTTCCTCCACCATAGACATATACAGGATGCCATTGGCACAGCCTAGGAAGCCCTCCACTCCATCAAACACAAAAATATCAAGGGAATCACTCTCAAAATAGATCTGTCAAAGGCCTTTGACAAAGTGAATTGGATTTACATCAAGATGATTATCACTCACTTGGGATTTCCCCTTGCTCTCATCAACTTGATCATGGGATGCATCTCCAATGTTTCTTTTGCCATTCTTGTTAATATTGGTTCTGCATCGCCCACATTCAATATAGATAGAGGGATAAAGAAGGGATGCCCTTTATCACCACTTCTTTTCTTCTTAGTCATGGAAGGGTTGAGCAGACTCATAGCTTCAGAAAAAGAAGAGGGGGCCTTCGGGGTCTAAAAATCATGGAACAATACTATCTGACACATATACTATTTGTAGATGAAATATTGATTTTCTTGAATGGGAGTGTCCAGGACACAACTTCATTGAATGAGATTCTGAAACTATTCTGCAGAGCCACGAGAATGGAGATAAATAGAGAAAAATCCACCATTTCCCTATCTGAATGTACCCAATAGGAATCTCAGTTAGCCACTCTAAATTTTCTCTTTCAAGCTACTGATTTTATGGGGGGACTCAAATATCTAGGCTTCAGACTAAAACCAGATGGATATAAGATTGCTAATTGGACCTGGCTCATCACAAAAGTGGAGAAGAGAATAAGCTGTTGGTGTCACAGGTTCCTCTCTAGGGCCAACAGACTTATTCTCATCAAATCGGTCCTCGAAGCCACCCCGGTGTACTGGATGTCACTTGCCTGGATTTCAAGAGGGATCCTTCACATAATTCAACAAATCTGTTGCAAATTCCTTTGGAATGGAAGAAAGGAGGGAAAACCTTTTGCCTGGGTAAAATGGACCAAAATTGCTACTCCTAAGAAGTGGGGAGGTTGGGGACTTAAAGTACTTCCGACCTTCGCTCAAGCCTTGGCAACCAAACAGAGCTGGCTTTTACTAAAAAAAAATAACCTTTGGGCTGAGTTTATTCTTCACAAATACCTTGGAACAGGAAGGGCATTTCGGTGATTTGGAGGGCCATACTCAATTCTATTTCTATCATCAAGGATGGCTTACTATGGAAAATTGGCAATGGAGCCTTAGTCCGAATTGGCATTGACCCTTGGACAGGCAGTGTTAACTCCCATCGACTACCAGTTGGATTGATACAACACCTTAACAACAGGGGCATAAATTTTCTTGGACAGATTGGGGATCAACAGAATACAACATTCCATACACAAGCCTGGCTAATTGAGCCACACTGGCACATACCAAATGAATGGAGTAGAACTTGGAAAAACTACCTTCAGGCACTTGCAGAATCACATGTCAGATTACAGAATGTAGAGGATGAACTTATTTGGGCTCACTCTAAAGCTGGACAATACACATCAAAACAGGGGTATGACATAATAACTGCAGATAGAAAACCGGAGGTCTTAAGAAGTTGGTGGGATACCTTATGGAAATTAAAAGCTCCTCCACGTACCAAACTGTTGATGTGGAACATATTAGAAAATAAGATCCCCACTGGATCCTATCTGAAAAGAAGGGCATTTTTGGGTCCTACCTGATGTGTACTATGCCTCCAAGAAGAAGAATCGACCCAACATCTTTTCCTTACTTTCCCAACCACCAGGGGCATTTGGTCACAAGTCCTACTATCACTAAATATGACTATGAACTGGCAGGGGGCCGATATCACAACTACTTGGGACAACTGGGGGAGTACATCGGCTGTGGAAAAATCAAGGAGCCTTCCACTCCTCGTCTCATGGTACATTTGGCTCAAGAGAAATAACAAAATATTTGAAGATAAGTCGGTAAACTGGAATCTTCTCCCCCCTCAAATCTATGCTGCATATGAAGAACTTCCAAATGATGACAGCCATAAGAGACCTAGAATTATTCTACAGGAACAGATAAATAGATCTATCCCGTGGGCCTATTTTGACAGTGCTGCCCAACAACATGGCTGTGGGGGTGGCATTTGCTTCTACTTATCTGAAGCACACTACTTCCGGATTTGTATGGAACTGGGACCTGGCACCAACAATTATGCTGAATTGATAACACTTCGCCATCTGCTATACTTTGCAATTCTGAAACATTGCTGAAATTTACAAATTTATGGAGATTCAAAGATAGTGACTGATTGGTTTAACAACACAACTATTTATTTTGCTTACTCTTTGAGAACTATTATGGAAGAAATTGTTTTTCTCAAAACATTCTTTGATCATATTTCTGTTTCTCACATCTACAAGGAAAGAAATGAAATTGCTGACAGGTTATCGAAAGAAGCAACGCATCGTCCTCTAGGAGAGTGGATGATCGCCAAACATACACCTGTAGGGATCTATCAGTATTTTCACAGGCCATATATACATGAGGGACTACAAAGGGGCAACAACCTCTAATTTCACAACTTTTTGATATTGAACTTTATAGAATCTTGCTCTGTATATAACGGAAAGTGAATATGGATGTCTACCCTTGCGTGGGTGATTTTGGACTTTTTACATTGCGGTTTTTGCACCAGCATAGCACACCCTTTGGGTTTCATTGTATATACTTGTTTTGGACAGTGGACAATCAACCACAGTTACAACATATGCCTTCGGGCATCCACAACATGTAATTTCTCTTATGAAATTATGAATTTTCTTTACGGACAAAAAAGGAAAATAAATAAATAAATAAAATAAAAATAAAAATAAAATAAAATTTGTGGCATATTATATTCTACTATATATAAAATATGGTTACTAGCTACTAATTTTTGTTGATAATTTTTAATTTAATAACAAGCATGTAAAATTAGTTTAGAATATTTAAAATATTTTTATTTTTTTTAAACAATTATATTAATTATAATAATATATATTTATGATTATTATTTTAATTAGAATTATATTGATAATAATATTCTTTGTTTATATAATAAAGATTTTTATATTGTTGTTTATTATTTATTTTTGTGCATTCTAAGTATTTATAATTATTTCAAAAAAGTTTTGATTATATTTAGGAGCGTTGCATATGACATGGAGTGATTGGTGTATGGAAAACATTTACAGTTAATAGACATATTGGACTTAAGATGCTGGTTAGTTGTCAAACTTTTGTATAGATAGTCATGTAAGTGTTTGGTGCATGGAAAACCCTTGGAGTTGACAAACATATTGGGCTTAACCCACTGGTTAGTTGCCAAACCTTTGTATAGATAGTCATGTAACATTATTATTTGAAGCATTTGAGATCTATGGAGCTTGGTAAATTTCTTCATGGTGATGGTTACATGAAAGTTTTCTTACTCGCTTGAACGATGCCTTATAATGTTCGAGGAGGTTGTAGAGCCCTAAATGACATAAACACACTTGGTTACTTGCATAAAAACTTGTACTTAAGTTATATTTAGGTTGAGGACTTGAGTTAAGAACTTAGATTGAGAAAGAGATCATGTAAAATAATATACCAGGAGAAGGACATGAATTTAGAGAAGCATTAAAGGTTTGTGGAGGAGGATTAGACACATCTCATGTAGTGGCCATACCTAGGAATCTTTGTTACTAGAAATATTTGTGTCATTACAGGCTTTCTTATTATTTGTAGATAACTACATGGAATGATAATATGAAATTGGGGTGAGGTTTCTTTCACAGTCTTTTGTGTCATGCCATGATCGTCAAAGGAAGTAATAACAAGAAAAGGAAAACATAATGTTATGGTTATGGAGAATACATACCTTCCTCAATACTTTACATGGCAACCTCATAGAAACATATAAAAATAATCTCCTAGCATATTGTTAGCTATTAAACTTGTTGCCACCGTTTAATAAATCTCACCTTTTACTTGTGGGTGACTTGTAGCACAACTTTCAAGCTATTTTGATAACAATGGTGTTGTTGGATCTGTATAGTTTGGAGGGAATTTTGCTAAAATAATTTTATTTAATATTAACTTCAAACCCAATTTAATATCTCTAGATCCTATATCTCTAATTTTTTTTTTTTAGATTTTAATCTACCTAGTCTGACTAATAAACCAAATGACCTTTTCCAAGGTATTTTTTATAATTAATTTTAACCAAAAGCTGGTAGAGATTTTAAAAACTTAAGTTTAAGTTGTTTTAATGTAATAGAATCTGAGTGCCCTAGTGGTTTTTCAGGGTGTTGATGTTGGGAAACATAATGAAGGGAGGGGGGGTGGGGTGTGTTGTTGGGGGGGCGGTGAATCAATATTTACACTTTCATAATAATGATTTTCCTTTTCAAACTGTATACGCTATTTTACAAAAACCAATTAGCGTAGTACACACCTTAAAGAATGAAACTAGCGTATAGATAATAAACTTTGATAAATAGCCAATTCTTTGTCATAAATCTTAGTGTGATTCATTAAGCAATAAACAGATGTAGTAAGAACATAATAAATCAAAACACATAAGCAACACACATGAACACCAAGATTTTTCATGTGGAAACCCAACGTGGGAAAAAACCATCGTTGTTATCGTCTCAGTATTCAATATTTTTATTATGAAAAATGTTTACAAGTTTTGTATTGGTGCAGACTTTTTCCAATACATAGGCATCTACCTGCTGAAAGCTACAACCTTCTCTCATTCTCCAGTTTCTACTGGAAGGAAGCTACAACACCCTAGTTATTGTACTGGCTAATACGTTTACCAGTACGTAGGTTCCACCCTACAGAAGGATACCACCTTCACTCTTCCTCCAGGGATCACATTTCAAAATTTTTTAGACTGGACCCATTAGTAACACTGAAGCTCAAAATCAATCACCACTACAATACAACCATCAAATCACTATCACTATCACCAGAACATGGACCTGAACCCAGAACACTGCATCAACAACCAGAACCAATTGCAACCTCAAAATTTATATGCCAAAATGTATACGCTACTTCAGTGAAGCCAACCTGCATGTATACGCTACTTCATTTAACCAAACTTGTGTATACCTCTAAAGATACTGAATCATAAAACCTATGAACCAAAAAATGTACCAATTGTTGACATTCTGAAGATCTATTGTCATACTATAGAGTTCTAAACGGATAGCAGTAAAGATCACCCTTCTCACTTAATTAATCAATCAACGAGACTCAATCTCCTTATACAATCAGTTTTACTTTTAGATTTAATGAAGACGTCATTTACAAACAACAGTAAAATAACAGCACTGATGAGATTGATCAGTCATCTCTGAACTATAAGCTTTTCTTCTGCATACGCTCCTTCGAAGTGTCGAACCAACATGTATAAGCTCCTTCACTAAGACGAACTAGTGTATAGATCTGCAAACAATAACTTATAATTTCACAAATATTCTAGACTTTAGATATACCCAGATCATAACATATAAAGAATAAAACTTGCATTAAGAATTATATCTAGCCCATCCATTGTCAAATCATACAATAATAAGACATTTCAGGTCTCATGATCCTGATCCAACATTGTATCTAAAGGTGCACAAGATATCTCAGATCTATATCATAACCATAGCCCTTACAATACAAAATATACTTCAGATAGAAGTATTCATGAAAAAATCTTTTTCTTGCACACCTGGCCCTTTGATCTGCTGCTCCTTATATACTTAGAGCCTTTTTCAATACCCCAGACCAAAACAACACTTAGAACCTATGGTATTCTTAGACGGGATCAAATAACTTTTACTTCACTCAATATTGTGGGCTAATACCATGGTATGGACCTTTGCTATTCATTAATCTTAATTTTCCATCCCATACATGCTTTTCCTCCTGTGAAAGTGTGTGCATATGTATACACTTATTTTGTTCTGTAAACCCATTTATATATGCTACTTAGACTAGGTGAACCAGCGTATACCACTTAAAACATTCTTTTTCTTCACTTGCTTGATTCTGATATGAAATCCTTTGTCTCATCATCCTATTCTTTTGTGCCATTACCCTGTTACCTCTTAAGTGACTTGTTACAATGTTAGTTTCCCTTTATTAAATCTGAATTGACCTGTGAGTGGGTTTCCATCAAGGACAACACCTGTACCATAATGCCAACAATCTCCCCCTTTGGACTTGATGGAAAAACCTGTTAGATATATCAAACAACACCAAGATACTCTCCCCCTTTGGAATCAAGGGAAAATGGTGGACCAAGATATTCTCCTTAGTATATGTTGAGATACAATATAATGTCCATGCTCCCCTTGAGCACATGTAGAGTCTACAGAAATATTTTTCAAAATAATAGATTACTCTACAACTCAACTATGTGAGTATGACCTTCCTATCACCAATGACTCATACATACATCAATCACCCAACCAAGTGGGGATATAGCAAATGTTCATACATGACTTGAAAAATTGAAATTATTACATCATCCTTCCCATGCATACTGGGGGTACAAATTACATTATAGGTCAAAAAGGACTCATTCGTAATAGGCTATGACACACAAAGACATATTATTACACCATAGGTTGTTACATGACCTTTACAACAAATGATATTAATATCTAAGACCATAGTTGAATTCAACAACCATGATGCCAACAATGCATAATTCTTTTGAGGGTTAATGCTCCCCCTCAACCTATGCTACATGTGCATTATCAACAATTCATACGTCAAGGTATCTCCATAAATCAAATAAACAACAATGAATAAATCATATCAACAGTCTGTAACCATCAATATCACACTGAAAACCCATGTCAGAAACTGATTTTGTGTCTGATCCATTGTTTTTCTATCAGAAAAACACATATGCTACTTTAGGCACAAAAAATCATGTATATACACAACTCTGCTTCATGAAATACGCATATAGAAACATTCCACTAAAAACGGGTTTTAACAGTAGGATGAGGCAGAATCAACTCCCAACTTTTGTCTGAGATATTCAAAATGCTTCCCTAGGAATACGTTTGGTAAATATATTAGCAACCTATTCTTTGGAGGGAAAATACTCCAAGTTAACCTTTTGTTCAAGCACTTGTTCTCGTAGAAAGTGGTAATTAATGGATATGTGCTTGGTCTTGGAGTGCATGTCTGGATTTTTTGAAATACTAATAGCACTTGTATTATCACATAGAATGGAGATGGGTGCAAAACATCTGATTTGAATATCTTGTAATGTTTGCATCATCGAGAGTAGTTGTGTGCAGAAATATGCATCAACCACATATTCTTCTTCAGTTGTAGATAAAGCAATCGAACTTTGTTTCTTGTTGAACCAAGATACTAATCATGATCCCATATAAAATGCACCTCCACTAGTGCTTTTTCGTCCATCAAAATTTCCAACCCAATCCACATCGATATATGCATGAAGAATGAGATTTGTATTGATAGGATACCATAGACTGACGTCTTGAGTTCCTTCGAGATATATAAATATTATTTTTACTGCCTGAAGATGTGATTCCTTTGGATTGGCTTGGAATCTTCCAACAATTCCTATCACATGCATGATATTTGGTCTGGTATCTGTGGAATACAGTAGACTTCCAATCATATATATGTACGTTGGTTGATTCACTGTAGGAGATTCATCATTAGAACTAAGACTACATCATGTTATCATAGGAGTACATACTGGTTTGGAATCTTCCATTTCGTACTTCTTCAAAATCTACTTGAGATATTTAATCTGTGAAAGAATGATGCCATATTTTGTTTGTTGCACTTGTAGACAAAGAAAATAAGTTAGTTATCCATGTAAAGACATTTCAAATTCTTGTTGCGTAACAAAAGAAATGTTTTGACTCATATATTCTTCATTACTGCCAAATATGATATCATCAACATAAACAACAATAATTAGTAGTTTATCATTCTCAATTTTTGTATATAAGTTGTTGTCTGCAAATCCTTCTGTGAAACCTTGTTGCTGAAGATATTTGTCAAAACGATAATATCATGCCCTCTGAGCTTGTTTCAGTCCATATAAAGCCTTTTTGAGTTTGCGTACAAGCTTTGCATCATTTCCCAGAATGAATCCTTCTAGTTGTTCAACATATACTTCTCCTTCTAAATCTCTATTAAGAAATGCATATTTTACATCCATTTGATAAACTTTGAATTGTCGAAAACTTGAAAGAGCAAGAAACATTCTTATGGCTTCAAGTCTAGCAACAAATGCAATAGTTTCTTCAAAGTCTATAACTTCTTGTTGAGCGTACCCTTTACAAACAAGCCTTGCTTTATTCCTAATCACCTCTCCATTTTCATTCAACTTATTCTTGAATTTCCATTTTCTTCCTATAACATTTTTATCATGAGGTCTAGGAATTGATTCCCAAGTATCATTCTTATAAATTTGGTCAATTTCTTCATCCATGGCCTTAACCCAACATTCATCTCTGCTAGCTTCATTTACATTTTGTGGCTCTACGGAGGATAATAATGCTAGATAACTAGAAGCTCCTACAATAGTTCTTCTTGTTTGTACTCCAGACCCTTTTTCTTCTAGAATTTGAGATTATGGATGATTCTTTTGAACATACCTGGATGGATCCTTTTCCTTGTCAAATGCATCTTCTTCTGATGCTTCATTGGTTTCTTCCTCAATATCATTTCGATTTGATATGGGAAAGCATTCACCATTTTCATCGTTATCATCTTCCTTTGCTGATTTCACATGTTTTTGATTTTTTAACGCTTCATCGATTACAACATCAATGCATTCAACAATTTTTTGAAGTCTCTTATTATAACATTTGTATCCTTTACTTCTAGATGAATAACCAATAAATATTCCTTCATCTTCTTTGGGTTCAAACTTACCAAGTTTTTCACCAGTCTTTTTGATGAAATATTTGCTTCCAAAAACTTTGAAGTTTTTCACAGTAGCAGGCTTACCGTACCAAATTTCATATGAAGTTTGATCATTATTTACACGTACAAGAGCTTTGTTGAGAAGATTTACTGCAATATGTGCAGCTTCACCCCATAAGGTGTTAGGAGTTCCAGACTCATCAAACATAGCTCGCGCCATTTGTTGAACTGTTCTATTCATTCTTTCCACCATGCCATTTTGTTGAGGAGTTATGGCAACATAGAACTATATCTTTGTTCCATGTTGTTAAAAAAAAATAAAAAAATTCATTTGATATGAATTCTCCTCCCCGATCAGATCTGAGACATATGATTTTTAGATCTAATTCATTTTCAACTAAAGCTTTGAAGACCTTAAAATTTTCAAATGCTTCATCTTTATGCTTTAATAAACCAATCCAACACATTCTAGAACAATCATCAATGAATAAAATGTAGTATTCTTCTCCATGAGATGACTTTTTCTTTGTTGGCCCACACAAAGTAGTATTAATTTGTTCAAGAGGCTTACTTACCGATCCTTCTTTGGCATTGAATTGAACTCTATTTTTCTTACCAAATTGACATGGTTTGCAGATGGTATTTTATGGGATGATGATATCTGGAAGATCACGAACCACCTTGAGCCTCATGATTTTCTTATTTGAGATAATCTTAGATGTCCTAATCTTCTATGCTATAACTAGTTCTCTTCTGTTTTGATTAGATAACATTGTTCGTGACTTCCTTTTAGTATATATATATATATATATATATATTATATATATATATTTATATATATATATATATTTTGGAGTTATTGTACCTTTGATTATGGTCTTACCTATGTGAAGCTCACAAACCACACGTTATTTTGATCGAAACACAACTTCATTTCCTTGATCACACATTTGACTAACACTCAACGAGTTATGCTTTAGACCATCAACATACATAACATTTCCAGCTTTAACCTTTTCTTTTAGATAAACAAAACCTTTACCTAATGGCAGCTGGTGTGTCATTTCCAAAAGAGACATTTTTTTCCTTTTCTAAAGCTTTGTATGAAATAAGTTTATAATTATCACCTGTCATGTGTTTTGAGCATCCGCTATCAATGTACCATTGATTTTCTTGTCCTTCTACAAACAGAGCTATGCCACATCTTTCTGAATGAAATTCCTTTTTTCCATACCTTGGAATTTGATGATGTTTGCTCTTTTTGAATTGTTGGCCAAAATTTTCTTCTGCATTCAGATTCTTCATGACCAATGTTATTGAAAAATGAACATTCAGTTTGATATTCAATAGGAGAACAATTATTATAAGATCTTTTCTTGATTCCTGTCATGCTCCTTTGCTTTCTTTCTTCTCTAGTCATGATAGTTTTGTAAGAAACACATTGAGCAACCTTATGACCAAAGTTATGGCATGAAAAACATTGTCCATTAAAGAAGAAGTTTTTGTGATCATAAAATCTTTTGGTATTGTTCACCTTTTGCTTGGTGCTTCTATTGATGTTCACCCTTGGAGTAAAATGAGAATGATTGACCTGGGGAGTACCTTTAGGCTTGTGGTGAAGTAAAATTATGAGTGCGGACACAAACAAGTTCCTCTAGCTCGATAATGGGTCTAGCCACAACTGATAAATTCTATGGAAGATTTCCTTAGGTTAGAACCAATTAATAGGGCCTATCTCTTAGTACACTTATTTCGCTTGATGATGTCCTTGCTTTCTTGCTCCAACTATATCTCGCTTCCTTCTTCAAACACCTCAAACAAGTAAACAACAACAAACAAAAACTGTGATAATAGACAAATTGTAATTCAACCTACTTAACAAGTCAAGAAACATTAAGCCATGAACATGTAAAATGACAAATCATGTAGGTAATCAATCGATAGTTGCATATATATTGAATCAGGAAGAGATTACAACCATTGTCTTGACGTTGTCGTTCTCCTCTAACAAAAATAGGTTCCCATACACTTCTACCAACATTCCATGATGAACTCAACAATAATAGTTTTAAGGTTCTTCCCTTTTGGCTTCACACTAAACCAAACTCACGCTTCTCTCCCACACAACTAGAGAGCTACAACTATTAATAGCTTGTTGTTTACTCCAAACTTAATTAGCACTAGCACACCAGCATTAAAACTAGCTTGTGCTTGGGAAAAAGGGAGGCTTATATAGGATGAATGGATGGGAGATGGATCCTCTTCTCATGGGAGAAAGTCTTATCTATTGATGTTGTTCCCTCCTTATAGGGGAAGGGAGCCCAAACTGACATCCTTGACCCCATCTGGCCAAACCATTTACCAGACTTATGTTACGAAGCTTTTAGAGTTGGAAGATTCGGCTCTTTATTTAAAAAACTTTCCATAAGAGGACTGACGTGACTGGAAAAAAGCTCAATCACTCCAGCCGGCACTAGGGATAGTGTTAATCCCTATATATCAGTGTGAGGGGGACAAGGGCCATTAACGTCAAACTTGTAAACTGGGAAAAACAAAAGTTTTTAGCGAAATGGTGCAAAAGGGAATTGTTATGCTCATGAAGAGGGATATAATGGGAGTTTCTTCATGAAGGGTAAGCATGTAGGGTTCACTGTAGAGGTCCTCCAAGATCAGGGAACAGGGAGTACAAGGACAGTGACAAAATGTTGTGTAACAGATACCCCCTAAAGTGTGAAGGCTGAACTAGAGTGAGGGATGAAATACTTTATGAATCAGTTGGGGGAATCGTAGTCTGCTGTTAGAAAACCTGCAAGCAAGTATAGATACATATACATAACTAAGAACTCTGTCAAATGATACATGAATCATGGCATGGATGCATACATCAAGAGAATGATCATATACATGGATCCAAGTATGGGTGCAACCATCTGTCAGAGAGGATCATAATGAAACCAAGGTATGGTCGCAACCATCCAATAATGAGAAGGATCACATATGATAACTCATGGTATGGTCACAACCATCCTTATGGAAGAGACATGTATCTCAACATAACCATGTCACATCACTTTTCCACTTGGACTTTTTGTAATTTGAGTCCAGGGTCTTGCACTCCAACACGACCCGATCAAGGTACCAATTCTAACATGTGAATATATGTGTTGACATCGAACATGCTAGAAAGTCACTTGATTACCAGCCAATGATGTAAACTATTAACAAGCGTAAGAGAAACCACCAATAATGACAATGGTCCTCAAGGTACTATCATCACAATCCATGGAATGTGAATAGAGGAACTGAAGTTGAACACCCATGAAATCACTTGATTAGAAGCTAATGATTTGAACTCATCGTCAAGCGCGAAGAACTTGCCATTAGGGAATGCGAGCTCTAAGGTACTGGAAGGGAGTCTCTCAGTCAAATTCCCAGATAATGAGCTGAAGTCAATGGAAAGCGATCGTGTCAAAGGAGGGACACAATGTATCCCACATCATCGACGTGAGACAAAAGGATGAAAAATGATTTTGTATGATATAGAGAATCAGAGGTAAGTGTAACTGTAGAATAACAACTCTTGAACATATCAGCAACACAACTAGAAGTTTGGAAGCTTTTGGATCCATAGAATCAGTGGTCATGATGACATGACAGAGATCAAGTGGAAGGAAAAATTGAACAGCCCAACCCAAGAAGGTCAACGATACAAAGGAGGATATCCCAACCCAACATGAAGCAGAAAGTGTCATGTTCAAGAGTGAGCTACTGACACAGCTGATTAGATTTCCAAATTTTCCCCCACCATTTCTGGTAGGTACCCCAATTATTTTTTTAATTGCAAGCTTGAAGGGGATAGCATATGCTTGCACTATAGGTTCATCCTTTGGATGAATCTGACCTAGTACATTTAATGAGTCCTAGGAAGGAGAAGCTCATGTTCATCATGATGATGAATGTGATGTCATTTAATATTTTAACGAGTCTGAAAAAGGTGTAACTCAATATCTTTTCATGTTTAGAGAGTTTGAAAAATACATGGAAAAGAAAATTCCACATGGTCCCTTTTCATACGTTTGTGTCTCTCGAGCCCAAAAAGGTAGAAAATAATACTTGAGATAATTGCTTAACCATTTTAGTTAAGGAGTACGTTTTTCGTAAATAGTACATCCCACCCCGAAAAAGGGGTAAACTTATACTGGGTGCATGACGTTTCACATCTATTAACGAGTTTGAAACAACAAGATCTCAACTATCTTTTTGTGTTTAAAGGTTCAGGAAAGAGCTTCAAAGCATACCCCCCTTTTATTCTATTTTATGAGTCAAAAGGGAAAAATACTCAGCAATCATTTCATATTTTACGAGTCAGAAAAGAGCTTAAAGGTGACTCGGCCTGGAGGAACAAGTGGTATAAATGGTAGCAACTGGTTTCGACAATGGTGGAACTGCTCAAAACTTGTAATGGTCAAGAGACTGACTACTAAAACCAGTCATCATTGCGGTCCCTCAAGAAAGGAAAAAAAACCAAGTGAAAACATATGATCGGCCAAAGAGATGGTGGCGATGGAATGAAACAACCAAGGCTCATCTAGCAGAAATTAGCTGATAAAGACAACAATCACGAGATGTAAATTGGGCATGGGTTCATTTTTACACAAGCTTGAACCATGGAGAACTCTACTTGGATTCGGTTTCATGTTTACACAAGCTTGAAATGAAAAACTATGTTTGTTATAATTTTGCATGCCCCCAACATAATGACTCAATCAAGGTACATGCCCCCAAGCTTTATTTCAGTCAACTAAGTGGATGGAACAAAGGTTTACTTTTGAGATCTTGTAAAGACTCGATTGGGATTTTACGAGATCTTAATCAAAGACTCGATTTGGAAAAGGCAGTTTCTTCATTTTTTAATGAGGTAGACACAATAAAAGAACTATCCTCAAGACCCTTGTTTCATTTTTTAACGAGGTTGATACAAGAACAAACTATCCTCGAACATCTTCATTCATGTTTTAACGAGCTTTTTGTAAGACAAGGAATTATGCTCATCCCTTGTTTTATTCTTTAACGAGGTTAACACAAGACCATGAACTATCCCCATGACTCCTTGTTTCATTTTTTAACGAGGTTGAAACAAGACCAGGAACTATCCTCACACTTATGCTCATGACCCATAAGCGAACATGGCTCCCAAGAGGTCTTCACTATATAGAAGAGCCATGCTCTGGGAGGAATACACATCATTTGGTACCAAAGATAGATCGGGTTCCAATTCACCCAGTACATAATGTACTATACCGTCTGTGTGATTATCAGTAGATGCAGAGATGGAATGAGTAGCCACATAATTGACTTGTGGCGGGGAAGGTACTACTTGCAAATAAGAGTTGATATGGAGCGATGGTGACCAATTAACGAGAATTGATCAATAGTCACAATTCTCCCTTCGTGTGAAAAACAAACCACACGAAAAAGCGAAGAAACAAGAGCTCCCATGACATAAACATAGTCGTGTCCAAGGAGAAGATTGAAATCTAAGGGACCTTGGACTACCATCATGTTTATATAGATAGTCTTTCCTCCCAAAGTAAAAGGGAACTTCAGAAGGATCCCTAAGGGCTGACTGGTTCCTCCATTGAAAGCCAACAGATTCTAGGTGACAGGCACAAGCTGTGGGGAACCCAAAGCCTGCCAAGTAGTAGAAGACATGATGCTAACAAACGCGCCTTCGTCTAATATAGTGACATGTACCACCATATTATAGGCTTTTATTGTGATCTAGAAAGGTACATAAGATGGGAGGCCAATAACAGTCAATGGACCCCAATCGAAAGAGATGATAGAACTACCTAGTGGGGGTATCATATGATTGCCCCCATGTAGTACAAGAATAGGATAAGGACTCTCCTGAACAACCAGGATAGGAGGGTGTTATAGACATATTTGGGCACTGCAACCCCAATCACATTTTTCGATAAACCAAGGACTCTCAAACCCCTAAAACTATTGTTTCATACCCTAAAGGATCAAGGTCAACTGATTATATCATTTCCAGAAGTTTTCCCTAAAAAACTAGTCAGAACTGGTTAAAACTAGACCATACAAACTACTCCATGTTGAGGGTGCGATGCATCTCACCTGTTACACACAAGGGGTGCGATGCATACTGAAAATCCCTTCTATAGGGTGAGATGAGAGAGAGCAGACAAATGGCAGAGGAAGTTTTCTAGGTGGAAACTCAGAGAATCTTCTAGAAACTGCTCATATGACACTTACCTCTCTGAATTCGCCCAACGATGAGTAAGAGATCATGAAATCTCTAGGTGGAACCAAGAACTATCAGTGAAATGACACTAATCAAAAACCCAGAAGTTGAGTCACCCCCTTGCAAATATCTATATATGGATCCCTCATCCTAGAGATCCAGAAGGCTGGAATTTTGTATTTTGTAAGAAGTGTTGTTGGCTTCTCTGTGAAACATTGTATTGTTGGGTGATCTAGCTTTTCATGAGGTGAAGAGGGATTTCATGCTGGGAGGATGGCGGTGGATCAGACAACTGGGTTGTAATCCTCTCTTCTACTTCTATCAATAAAGTTATTTGAGTTTTCCTCCATATACTTGTATATTTCTGAATCTTGTATTTATGTATGCAATTGTATGGTTAATGTATGTTTGATTCTACACTGTTTATGGTATTTTACATCTCTATGCTTTATTGGTATTTTGTTGCTTTACTTCTATAGGTTTTCTTTGAAGTAGAACAAGTGAGAAAGGAGTGGCAAGATCTATCGAAGGAGAGAGGAAACAAGCAAGGAGCCAAGTGAAAGACTAAGGTTGGTGCTCTCTGCTTCTCTCTTATCTATATCCCATAAAGGAAAACACAAGTTACTTTGAATTGTTTGTTTCTAAGAATGCTACCCGTCTTAGTGGGACTAGCATATCTGAATAGGCACTAGTTTTCCCGAAAACAAAATGGTGACTCCGCTGGGAGCTAACAGTTTGTTTGTTACTGTTGTTTTCTTTATAAACTAAAGATGGAGCCTGAAGTTAAGCAGCTAGCCTTCGAACTGCTTTTGCTATGCAACTGCAAAGTAGATCAATGTTGCTTCAGTCAATCTCTGGGTTGGTTTATGAACTGAACATTTGACTTGCAAACATCCTAAGTGCCCTAGTGGTAGCTCAATAACCTCATTAGATCATACCTCTATACTTTGTGTTTACTGTCCATCATAATCTCGGCCTAAATCACTAAACTTAGCTGCAAACTGTGAGGGAAAACCAAGCTCAGCCTCATCCTTGGACCATCGCACTATCTCTCATTGTTAGTTTAGATGCATCGCACTTCCCATGTGCTACAGGTGAGATGCATCCCTGTTTCCCTTAAGAATAGGTGCGATGATTGAACGACACTGTTTCTCTCTCCATAAATTGGTTTTTTCTTCATTGTTTTCAGCTTTATTCAGTAGTTTTGCTGCTTATGATCAGTATATCATTGTTGAAGCCTTCTTCCTTTACATTATTCAGCCTCCATTGATAAGGAATTGTAATTTTTTATTTTTATTTTTAATGTATTTTCATCATTTACAGACCTCCTTTGCAAAAAGTAGCTTAATCAAACTGTCGTCTTTTGATTCGAAAGTGTCATAACAATTGTTTTCAGTCAAGAAAAAGAGTGTCATAAAGTCTTCCTCTTTTGATAGTCCATTGTACTTTTTTCATTTTATTTGATTTGAATTTTCAATTCTTTGAAGTGTCGAAAGCAGTTTTCCATTCGAAATTGAAAGTGTCATCTTATTCTTCCTTTCGTTTTTGAAAAGAATTTGCTAAAGTGTCGCTTTGAAGAAAAGTAGTTCAGATCTGTACTTAGTTTTCTTTTTGGTATCCTCACATTAAGGAAACAGAAAAAACAAATACATGCATGTGCATTTACATTTAGACTAGATGCGGAAATTGATTTAGAAAAAGTGCATTTATCTGCTCTCTGTTGAAAGAATCTTACTCTTCTTTCCTTAGTAGCTAGGACTTTCATTGCTAAAAGAAAACAAACGATTGTTTATCATTTAGATTGCATATATAGGAATTGTACATCTACATCACATGGTGAACCTTGAAAGGAAAACTTCTTAAGAAATATGAACTATAAAATAAACCTTAATGAACATAAAAACGCTTTGGAACCTAACTCACAACATCTAGAAGTCTAGGCTAGAGACGTATTCTGGTATTGTAAAGGCTGGTAATTATCGTTTTCATCGTAGGTTGGGTGATTCTTCCTCTTTGATACGACAAGTGCCAATACGGACTTGTGCTACCACGTACCGTCGAGTATATATTGGGAGACCACAATAGGTTGATACCCTTTATCCTTAGGAAGCCGTGTTTTCCGCCCTATCGATCGTAATGCACTGAACACAACATTTGGGAAGATTGACTGCCGTACGTAAAGTCCTCGATAATTTCTCTTTAATTTACCACCAAGGTGTATATTGCAGTTTTGTGATTGGTTTGGTAATCCCTCTATCTAGATTTCCAGAGTAGTCACTTTCGTTCCTTTTCGACTCCTTAAAAGAAAAGGTCCATTTGAGCACTTGTCACTCTAGGCTCATTAAAAATCGAAGGCGACTAGAGTCACCTTTTGCTTTTTCTCGACTCTTAAAAATTGAAAAAGCAAGTTGTGTCAAAGCGTCATAAAATTTCTTTAATTCAGAATAACATCATTTCTCTCTCGTTGGTCTTGGGTTGACATAATGTAGTCCACCAATGAAGGATTTCCCCTTGGAGGGGATCCTAGTCCTTTCTCTTATTGGGGAGATATCGGTGCTCCATACATGGTTACATTGTCCCTTCCAAGACTCACAATTGGTCTGCTAGTTTGGTTATTCTCGACCTTCGTCGTTCAAAACACCGTAATTCCTTAGTAATCAAATCAACAACCAGATGATACCGGAGTTTCTCCCCCACCTTCTACTTCGTTTGTTTCTCCCTCTACTTCTTCCTCTTCACTTGGTGAAACTAGTGATACTAAAAACCAAGTAGCTGAGAAGAAGAAAAAAGGGAAGGAGAAGAAGAAGAAGCTAGCCGCGCAAGGGGGCAACCATGCATCATCTGGCGAAAATCCACACACTTCACCTTCCAAACCCAAATCTTCATGTGTCCTTTGCAAAAGAAACCACTATCATCGAGATTGTCCTTGCATCCCACGGATCTTGAGACACTGGTCTCCCCGCTTGCACAATCCAGTGTCTTCAACCTCTATCGATCATGTTGAGAGTACACCATCAACTAGTGAAAATGACGTCAATGGAAAAAAAGGAAGATATAAATTTCCTTGTAGGTTGTGCGAAGGCGATCATGCCCTCCATAGTTGTCCTTTTCTGGACGAAGCTAAAAGAGTCTTGGATAACCATCCTGCTTCACCACAACGACTTCCACTTGCATACAAGAAACTCTTGCCAAGTCCATCGCTAGTTGAAAATCCAACTGACATACCTCTGTTGCTGATCAAAACATCTATCATTGAAGATAAACCCTTTGAGTCCACACTGAACCAAAGTCAGCAAGTCGAGACGGCAGTCGACCGAGTCTTGTCTTCAGAAGGTCCACCTTCAGATGATACAATCTCCAAAGAGAATGAGAACAACACCATTCAAATTCTTTTTGTTAACATAGAGTCTGATGAACATGAGAGCAATCTACCCGTTCCTTTACCACAAGAGGGAAGTTCCCCATTTCAAGAGATTCGTCTGGTCATTTATTCAATCCCTGCTCCAAGCAATCTAGTTGTTTCCTTTAATTGGAATCTACTAGCAGGACCCCGCCTTCCATCTAATGTACCATTCCGAATCATAGTACAAGATTACAAAATGATCATGACTAACACTGTCATAGATGAAGGGGCTTCCGTGAGTATCCTTTCCTCAACTGCTTGGGAAGTGCTTGGTTCACCATTGCTTCTGCCTGAGATTTGAAATTTGTTAGGCTTCAATAAAGGAACCAGTCGACCGCTAGGGATCTTTCCAAATTTTCCTATAACTTTGAGAAGTAAAAACATTCATTTGAATGAGATGGAAGTCTAAGGGCCACTAGATTAAAATCTACTCCTTGGGCGCGACTACATTTACAACATCGGAGCTATTGTTTCCTCACTCTTTCGGGTGATGTGTTTCCCTATGAAGGCTGAATGGTACAACTTGTTAACCAGATTTCATTCCCCAGTTGAAACACGTCTACTAGTCAAACACCATCCCTAAATGGTCTCTTTGCACAAGGAATGTCTCTTCAACCTCCAGTTCATCCACCTAATTACTGCGAGTGATTCAGTGAATGTAATGAAACCCAGGGGGCGTGCACCCTTGTCTGCTTTGGCAGGCAAACCCAGATGAAAAGATAGATTTCCTCGTAGGATATATTACTAGTGCGACACACCCGTCCGTGTAGGTTATGGGATCAGTCTAGAAAAGGATCTACTCATCGTAGGTTATATGATTGGTATGACACACCCGTCTGTGTAGGATATGGGATCAGTCCGAAATAGGATCTCCTCGAAGATTATGTTATTGGAAGCTCACACCATTCACATTTGTCTATTTTGATGGACAAAGCCAAGGAAGTGTTTTGTCTACTTCGTGGACAAAACAATCTTGCTTTAATGCAAGGACTTCCATATGGTAACCTGGAAACTCTACTTTTCTTTATACCTGGGGGCATGCAAACCTTTTTTACGCAAGTGAAAAGAAACCAGCGTAACTCTAACCTTGTAGTAATTTACTAACTTCAACTGCTTAGGTTAGGTGATTGGTCTAATCCACCATTCATCTTTGTCGACAGCCCGACAAAGTAAAGGAAATGTTTTTTCTAAACAATCCTACCTAACCTTAGTAGTTCATTAACTCTTAGCTCTGTAGTTGGTCGTTTCTAGCCTGCATACAAAAGGCACCTGAGCAAAGTTTCGCATGGGGCAAGCTCATTAAAAAATGAACCTACTAATAAGAGACATCCTTAAAGATGACTGGCATGAGCAATGTTACCGCAGGGTTGAAGTTCGTTAAAAAATAAACCCGCTACGAGCAATGTTTCAACAAAGTTCAAGCTCATTAAAAAATAAACCTAGCTCTGAGCACATGTTGGCACAAGGTTCAAGCTCATTAAAAAATAAACCTGCCTTTCGGTAAATAACCTTTGTGATTGCATTACTATCAGCCTTTTGAGCCTTGGTCATGTTCTTACCATCAGCTCCACTCTTTTAGCTGATCATACGCCTCCACTTGAATGTTTACCATTTTGAGGAACAACTGTGACGAGTGATTCTACTAGCCACCCTCATTATGCTACCATGTTTGAGAAGTTCCAAAATTACCTAGAACCAGTTGCTACCCGGATACATCACTCATTCCTCAAAAACGAGTCTCTTTTAAGCTCTTTTTAGACTCATAAAATATGAAAAGATTTCCAAGCTACTGGCCTTTCCAGCTCGTTAAAGTAAAGGGAAGCACCATCCCTCCTCTATATTTTAATCTTTTTTGACCTAAGGGATCATTACACAAAAAGATCGAGCACTTGTCTTGTTCAGCTTGCTAAAACTATAGAAAATTCATCCCTTTCATATTATTTTATAATTTTTCAGACTTAAGGGATTATACCACGAAAAAGGAATACTGGAGTTTCCTTTCTGTTTCTTTTCAGACTCTCTAAATATGAAAAGGATTGAGTTGTCTTTGTTGATAAACTCATTAAAACAACAGCAACAAACTTGTCCATCCAGGCAAGAGCGAGTTTCACTGTCGCTAGGCTCGCTAGAACATAGCGACAGGTTTGCCCGAAGGGAAAATTATAGAACAAGCATATGTTATCCTCCTCAAGCTTGACAAAAATAAAGAGGTACTGGTCAGAAATGACTGGGAAAAAGGGAAGAAAACTTGAAGAACTTCATTGGTAGCAGGTTGCTCTTGAACATGACACTTTCACTCCATCACCATGATTGAATCATGTTGGGTTATTCCGTTCACCATCACCATTGGTCCTCTATACCATCCATGGGGTTAACACTACCGATCCATCACAGTGTTGCCAATATGTTCAAGAAAAGTCGCTTAGAGAATTAACCAACCCAACTAACGCCTCATCCACTGCAATACCTTCACTCTCCATTTTTCATGACCGCTATTCCTAAACCTTGTATCATCAGATCATTTTCACCTCCACAAAATCATTTGCTTTGTTTCGCGTTGTAGATGTGGGATTCATTAAGGCCCTCCTATGACGGGTCACTTCTTGTCGACATCAACTTATTATCCAAGAAGTTGACTTAGGAACAACCCTTTCAGTACTTTGAAGCTTGCATGCCTCAATGTCAAGTTTCTCACTTCCGGTGACATGTTTATATCAATGGCCTTCGACCGAAATATTTTTCATGGTGTTCGACATCGACTCATGCATTCACACCACATGAATTGTACTGCAGTACCTTGAGGGTCATTGTCATTATCGGTGATTCCTCTCGCACATGTTAAAAACTTACATCATTGGCTGGTAATCAGGCAATGTCTTTCCGTGTTTGACTTCAGAACATCTTTTCACATGGATCGACTTGTACATCGGGTGAAGATTGAACAAGTTTGAAGACACCGAATCTAGTTTCATCCATCCGAGCTGCGATATATTCAAGAAAATAAAGACATCAAATGCACTTCATAGTTGCACAGATGATCATCCAAGCTAAGGGATGATGGCTCTACTAGAATCATCAGTTTGCCACATAGACGATTGTCTGTCCTATGTACATGAAAAAGAATTTATAAACATGAGCATGGGAATGCCCACCTTAGCTAGATCATGAAATCATATGAAGATAATGTATTGTATTATATCTTATTGCAGGTCACCTTCCAATTCGAAAAACCTCAGATCCTCATGATAAAGCATTTCACCCGACATTAGAAAATTTACGACCTCATGCTTTAGGGGGCAACTGTTATAGACATATTTGGGCAGTGCAACCCCATATGTCGATAAACCAAGGAATCTCAAACCCCTAAAAGTTTTGTTTCATACCCTAAAGGATCAAGGTCAAATGATTACATCATTTCCCAGAAGTTCTCCCTGAAAAACTACTCAAAACTGGTCAAAACTAGACGATACAGATTGCTCCATGCTGAGGGTGCGATGCATCTCACCTGTTACACACAAGGGGTGCGATGCATACTAAAAATCCCTTCTATAGGTTGCGATGAGTGAGAGCAGACAAATGGCAGAGGTAGTTTACTAGGTGGAAACTCAGAGAATCTTCTAGAAACTGCTCATATGACACTTGCCTCTCTGAATTTGCCCAGGGATGGGTAAGAGATCATTAAATCTCCAAGTAGAACCAAGAACTATCAGTGAAATGACACTAATCAAAAACCCAGAAGCTGACTCACCCCCCTACAAATATCTATATATGGATCCCTCATCCTAGAGATCCAGAAGGTTGGAATTCTGCATTTTGTAGGGAAGTGCTGTTGGTTTCTCTGTGAAACATTATATTGTTGGGTGATCTAGCTTTTCATGAGGTGAAGAGAGCTTTCATGCTAGGAGGATGGCACTAGATTAGCCAGTTGGGTTGTAATCCTCTCTTCTACTTCTATCAATAAAGTTATTTGAGTTTTCCTCCATATACTTGTATATTTCTGAATCTTGTATTTATGTATGCAATTGTATGGTTAATGTACATATAATTCTACATTGTTTATGGTATTTTGGATCTCTATGCTTTGATGGTATTTTGTTGCTTTACCTATACAGATGTTCTTTGAAGTGAGACAAGTGAGAAAGGAGTGGTAATCTCTATCGAAGGAGAGAGTAAACAAGCAAGGAGCCAAGTGAAAGACTAAGGTTGGTGCTCTCTGCTTCCCTCTTATCTATCTCCCATAAAGCAAAACACAAGTTACTTTGAATTGTTTGTTTATAAGATAGCTACCCATCTTAGTGGGACCAACAGATCTGAATAGACACTAGTTTTCTCAGAAACAAAATGGCAAGTCCTCTGGGGAGTGAATAGTTCGTTTGTTTGTTACTGTTGTTTGCTTTATAAACTACAAACGGAGCCTGAAGTTAAGCCAGCTAGCCTTCGAACTGCTTTTGCTATGCAACTGCGAAGTAGATCAACGTTGCTTCAGTCAATTTCTGGGTTGGTTTATGAACTAAACATCTAACTTGCAAACATCCTAAGTGCCCTAGTGGTAGCTTAATAACCTCATTAGATCATACCTCTATACTTTGTGTTTACTGTCCATCATAACCTCATCCTAAATCACTGAACTTAGGTGCAAACTGTGAGTGAAAACCAAGCTCAGTCTCATCCCTGGACCATTGCACTATTTCTCATTGGCAGTCTAGATGCATCACACCTCCTGTGTGCTATAGGTGAGGTGCATCCCTGTTTCCCTTAAGGACAGGTGCGATGATTGAATGAGATTGTTTCTCTCTCCAGTAATTGGTTTTTTCTTCATTGTTTTCAGCTCTATTAAGTAGTTTTGCTACTTATGACCAGTATATCATTGTTTAAGTCTTATTCCTTTACATTATTCATCCTCCATTGATAAGGAATTGTAATTTTTATTTTTATTTTTTATTTTTTATTTTTATGTATTTTTCATCATTTACAGTCCTCCTTTGCAAAAAGTAGCTTAATCAAACTGTCGTCTTTTGATTCGAAAGTGTCGTAACTATCGTTTTTAATCAAGAAAAAGAGTGTCGTAAAGTTTTCCTCTTTTAGATAGTCGATTGTACTTTTGTCATTGTATTTGATTTGAATTGTCAATTCTTTGAAGTGTCAAAAGTAGTTTTCCATTCAAAATTGAAAGTGTCATCTTAGTCTTCCTTCCATTTTTGAAAAGAAATTGCTAAAGTGTCACTTTGAAGAAAAGTAGTTCAGATATGAACTTAGTTTTCTTTTTGGCATTCTCACATTAAGGAAACAAAAAAGCAAATACATGCATGTGAATTTGCATTTAGACTGATGCGGAAATTGATTTAAGAAAATTGCATTTAGTGTGTGCTCTCTGCTCTCTATTGAAAGAATCTTACTCTTCTTTCCTTAGTAGCTAGGACTTTCATTGCTAAAAGAAAACAAATGATTGTTTATCATTTAGATTGTATATTTAGGAATTGTACATCTACATCACATGGTGAACCCTGAAAGGAAAACTTCTTAAGAAATATGAACTATAAAATAAACCTCAATGAACATAAAAATGCTTTGGAACCTAACACACAACATCTAGAAGTCTAGGCTAGAGACGTATTTTAGCATTGTAAAGCCTGGTAACTATCATTTTCATCGTAGGTTTGGTGATTCCTCCTCTTTGATACGACAAGTTCCATTACGGACTTGTGCTCCCACGTACCATCGAGTATATATTGGAAGACCACAATAGGCTAATATCCTTTATCCTTAGGAAGCCATGTCTACCGCCCTATCGATCACAATGCACTGAACGCAACATTCAGGAAGATTGACTGCCGTACGTAAAGTCCTCGGTAAATTCTCTATAATTTACCACCGAGGTGTATATTACAGTTTTGCGATTGGTTTGGTAATCCCTCTGTCTAGACTTCCAGAGTAGTCACTTTCATTCCTTTTTGACTCCTTAAAAGAAAAGGTCTATCTGAGCACTTGTCACTTTAGGCTCATTAAACATTAAAGGAAACGATAGTCACCTTTAGCTTTTTCTCAACTCTTAAAAATTGAAAAAGCAAGTTGTGTCAAAGCGTCATAAAATTTATTTAATTCGGAATAACATCACTGTTCCCTTTTTGGTCTTAGGTTGAGATAATATAGTCCACCAATGAAGGATTTCTCCTTGGGGGAGATCTTAGTCCTTTCTCTTCTTGGGGAGATATTGGTGCTCCATACATGGCTACATTGTCCCTCCGAGGACTCACAATTGGCCTGCCAGTGTGGCTATTCTTGACCTCTGTCATTCAAAACACCGTAATTCCTTAGCAATCAAATCAGAAACCGGATGATATTGGAGTTGCCCCCCCACCTTCTACCTTGTTTGTTTATCCCTCTCCTTCTTCCTCTTCGCTTGGTGAAACAAGTGATACTAAAAACCAAGTAGCTGAGAAGAAGAAGAAAGGGAAGGAGAAGAAGAAGAAGAAGAAGCCACCCGTGCAAGGGGACAACCATGCATCGTCTGGTGAAAATCCACACATTGCACCTTCCAAACCCGAATCTCCATGGGTCATTTCCAAAGGAAACCACTATCATCGAGATTGTCCTTGCATCCCACGGATCTTGAGAGACTGGTCTCCTCGCTTGCACAATTTGGTGTCTTCAACCTCTATCGATCATGTTGAGAGTACACCATCTATCATTGAATATAAACCCTCTAAGTCCACACCGAACCAAAGTCAGCAAGTCGAGACGGCAATCGACCCAGTCTCGTGTTCATAAGGTCCACTTTCAGATGATACAGTCTCCAAAGAGAATGAGAACGACACCATTCAACTTCTTTCTATTAACACAGAGTCAAATGAACACGGGGGAATCTACCCATTCCTTTACCATAGGAGGGAAGTTCCCCATTTCAAGAGATTCATCAGGTCATTTATTCGGTCCCTCCTCCAAGCAATCTAGTCGTTTCCTTTAATTGGAATCTACTAGCGGGACCCTGCCTTCCATCTAATGTACCATTCTGAATCATAGTACAAGCTTACAAAATGATCATGACTGGCACTATCATAGATGAAGGGGCTTCTGTGAGTATCCTTTCCTCAACTTCTTGGAAAGTGCTTAGTTCGCCATCGCTTCTACCAGAGATTCGAAATTTGGTAGGCTTCAATAAAGGAACCAGTCGACCATTAGGGATCTTTCCAAATTTGCCTATAACTTTGAGAAGGAAAACCATTCATTTGAACATGATGGTAGTCCAAGGGCCACTAGATTACAATCTACTCCTTGAGCATGACTACATTTACAACTTGGGAGTTATTGTTTCCTCACTCTTTTGGGTGATGTGTTTCCCATATGAACACAGAATGGTACAATTTGTTGATCAGTTTTCATTCCTCGATTCAAACACGACTACTAGTAAAACACAATCCCCAAATGGTCTCTTTGCACAAGGAATGTCTCTTCAACCTCCAGTTCATCCACCTAATTACAACGAGTGATTCGGTGAATGTAATGAAACCCAGGGAACATGCATCCTGGTTTGCTTCGACAAGCAAACCCAGATGAAAAGATAGATTTCCTCGTACGATATATGACCAGTTTGACACACCCGTCTGTGTAGGATATGGGATTAGTTTGGAAAATGATCTCCTCATCGTAGGTTATATTATTGGTTTGACACACCCATCTATGTAGGATATGGGATCAGTCTGAAACAGGATCTCCTCGAAGGTTATGTGATTGGAAGCTCACACCATTCACCATTGTCTATTTCAATGGACAAAGCCAAGGAAGTGTTTTGTCTGCTCCGCAAATGAAACAATCTTTCTTTAATGCAAGGACTTCCATATGGTAACCTGGAAACTCTATATTTCTTTATACCTGGGGGCATGCAAACCTTTTTTACGCAAGTGAAAAGCGACCAGTGTAACTCTAACCCCGTAGTATTTTACTAAATTCAACTGCTTAGGTTAGAAGGTTATTTTGATCCACCATTCACCTTTGTCTACAACCTGGTAAAGTAAAGGAAATGTTTTTTCTAAACTATCCTACCTAACCTCAGTAGTTCATTAACTCTTAGCTCTTTAGTTGGTCGTTTCTAGCCTGCATACAAAAGGAACCTAAGGAAAGTTTCACATGGGGCAAGCTCATTAGAAAATGAACCTACTAATAAGAGACATCCTTAAAGATGACTGGAACGAGCAATGTTACCGCAGGGTTGAATCTCGTTAAAAAATAAACCAGCTACAAGTAGTGTTTCAACAAAGTTCAAGCTCGTTAAAAAATAAACCTAACACTGAGCACATGTTGGCACAAGGTTCAAGCTCATTAAAAAATAAACCCGCCTTTCAGTAAATAACCTTTGTGATCGCATTACTATCAGCCTTTTGAGCCTTGGTCGTGTTCTTACTGTCACCTCCACTCTTTTAGTCGATCATATGCCTCCACTTGATTGTTTACCCTTTTGAAGAACAACTACGACGAGTGATTCTACTAGCCACCCTCATTACACTGCCGTGTTTGAGAAGTTCCAAACTTACCTGGAACCAGTTGCCACCCAGATACATCACCCGTTCCTAAAAAACGAGTCTCTTTTAAGCTCTTTTTAGACTCGTAAAATATGAAAATATTGCCGAGCTACTGGCTTTTCCAGCTCATTGAAGTAAAGGGAAGCTCCATCCCTCCTCTATATTTTAATCTTTTTGGACCTGAGGGATCATTACACAAAAAGATCGAGTTCTTGTCTTGTTCGGCTTGCTAAAACTATCGAAATGTCATCCCTTTCGTATTATTTTTATACTTTTTCGGGCTTAAGGGATTATACCACGAAAAAGGACTACTGGAGTTTCCTTTCCTTCTCTTTTCAGACTCTCTAAATATGAAAAGGACCGAGTTGTCTTTGTCGATAAACTCATTAAAACAACAGTGACAAACTTTTCCTTCTGGGCAAGAGCGAGTTTCACTGTTGCTAGGCTTGCTAAAACATAGCGACATGTTTTCCCAAAGGGAAAACTATAGAACACGCATATGTTATCCTCCTCAAGCTTGACAAAAATAAAGAGGTATTGGTCAGCAATGACTGGGAAAAAGGGAAGAAAACTTGAAGAACTTCATTGGTAGTAGGTCGCTCTTGAACATGACACTTTCACTCCATCACCATGATTGAGTCAAGTTGGGTTATTCCGTTCACCATCACCGTTAGTCCTCCATACCATCCATGGGGTTAACGCTACTGATCCGTCACAGTGTCACCGATATGTTTAAGAGAAGCCACTCAGAGAATTCACCAACCCAGCTAACGCCTCATCTACTGCAATACCTTCACTCTCCATTTTTCATGACCACTATTCATGAACCTTGTTTCATCAGATCATTTTCACCTCCACAAAATCATTTTCCTCATTTCGCATTGTAGACGTGGGATTCATTAAGGCCCTCCTACGACAGGTCACTTCTTGTCGACATCAGCTCATTATCCAAGAAGTTGACTTAGGAACAACCCTTTTAGTACTTTGAAGCTTGCATGCCTCAATGGAAAGTTTCTCACTTCCAGCGACAGGTTTACATCAATGGCCTTCGACCAAAAGATTTTGCGTGGTGTTTGACATCAACTCATGTATTCACACCACGTGAATTGTACTGTAGTACCTTGAAGGTCATTATCATTATCGGTGATTCCTCTCGCACCTATTAACATCTTACATCATTGGCTGGTAATCAGGTGATGTGTTTCCATGTTTGACTTCACAACATATTTTGACATGGATCGACTTGTACATTGGACAAAGATTGAACGAGTTTGAAGACCCAGGATCTAGTTTCATCCATTCGGGCTGCAATATATTCAGGAAAATAAAGACATCAAATGTACTCCATAGTTGCACAGATGATCATCCAAGCTAAGGGATGATGGCTCTACCAGAATCATCAGTCTGACACACAGACGGTTGTCTGTCTTATGTACATGAAAATGAATTTATAAAGCGTAGCATGGGAATTCCCACCTTAGCTAGATCATGAAAATAATATGAAGATAATGTATTGTATTTTATCTTATTATAGGTCACTTTCCAGTTCGAAAAACCTCGGATCCTCATGATAAAATATTTCACTTGACATCAGAAAATTTACGACCTCATGCTTTAGGGGGCAACTATTATAGAAATATTTGGGTACTGCAACCCCAATCACATATGTCGATAAACCAAGGGCTCTCAAACCCCTAAAAGTGTTGTTTCATACCCTAGAGGATCAAGGTCATCTGATTACATCATTTCCCAGAAGTTCTCCCTCAAAAACTGCTCAGAACTGGTCAAAACTGGACCATACAGACTACTCCATGCTGAGGGTGCGATGCATCTCACCTATTACACACAAGTGGTGCGATGCATACTGAAAGCCCTTCTATAGGGTGCGATGAGCGAGAGAAGACAAATGCCAGAGGCAGTTTTCTAGGTGGAAACTCAGAGAATCTTCTAGAAACTGCTCATATGACACTTGCCTCTCTGAATTCACCCAGGGATAAGTAAGAGATCATGAAATCTCCAAGTGGAACCAAGAACTATTAGTGAAATGACACTAATCAAAAACCCAAAAGCTGAATCACCCCTTGCAAATATTATATATATTATATATATATATATTATATATAGATATATGGATCCCTCATCCTAGAGATCCAGAAGGCTGGAATTTTGTATTTTGTAAGGAAGTGCTATTGGTTTCTCTGTGAAACATTGTATTATTGGGTGATCTAGCTTTTCATGAGGTGAAGAGGGCTTTCACGCTGGGAGGATGGTGCTGGATTAGATAGTTGGGTTGTAATCCTCTCTTCTACTTCTATCAATAAAGTTATTTGACTTTTCCTCCATATACTTGTATATTTCTGAATCTTGTATTTATGTATGCAATTGTATGGTTAATGTACATCTGATTCTACATTGTTTATGGTATTTTAGATCTCTATGCTTTGATGGTATTTAGTTGCTTTACCTCTACAGGTGTTCTTTGAAGCGGGACAAATGAGAAAGGAGTGGCAAGCTCTATCGAAGGAGAGAGGAAACAAGCAAGGAGCCAAGTGAAAGACTAAGGTTGGTGCTCTTTGCTTCTCGCTTATCTATCTCCCATAAAGGAAAACACAAGTTAATTTGAATTGTTTCTTTCTAAGATAGCTACTCATCTTAGTGGGACTAGTAGATACAAATAGACACTAGTTTTCCTTGAAACAAAGGGTCACGCTTCAATTCATGAGGAACTGAGGAGATGAGAAGAACATGAGCATTATGATCACCACTCTCTCCTAGAATAGAGTGAGAAACTAGTGGCAGAACTGAGTTGACAATATTTTCGACCAATGGTTGGTCGGGAACAGACACAAGAGAGTCACGCTCAAGAAGAGAAGGATGGGAAGCAGATGAATCCAATTAAATCTCTTTACCAACAGAGAGAGGGTTAGAAGAAAGCCTCTGATAACCAACAAGAAGTTGGGGTTGTGGAGCTATAATGTTTTCCAAAACTTTGGAAGCTTTATCAATAAGAGGAAAAAGGTGAAGAAGATGCTCTCCTTCACATAAACTACAAGGGCATCTAATCTTCCCTTTCTTCTTACCATTTCTATCTAAGGGTGTAACATCGACATGATCTCTAGAGGTCGATGGGGATGGTCGATCCAGATTTTGAGACCTTGCCTCTAAGACTCTGGGAATGCCAAAATAGTCTTGAAGGAGATGGTTGCCCTTACATAGCTTGCAAGGGAATCTGACCTTGTGTGGAGGATCAGAAGGTTTATCAACAAGAAGTGCATTTAGAGCCATAGATACACGATTGTCCTCTCGCTTATCTGACTTCTTCTTCTTCATCTTCTTAGTCTCCTGGTTACTAGATTTGAAACTTTCACTAGGATAAGTAGAAGAGGAGGGTGAAGAAATGGGGGAAGAAGGCAAAAGTTCAACCTTAGAATCAATGTGATTTGATTCAAATTAAGGAGATGGTAGGGTAGGAGTTGGGACACTCAAGATCATCAAGGTTGAAAATAACTAGACAGGTAAACCAATGGTTAACCCAGGGAGGGACAACGTTGCCATATAAGGAGCACCAACATTTCCAAAAGAAGGAAAAGGACCAAGATTCCCATCCGAGGGGAACCCTTGACTGGTAGACTCTAGCAACGTTGCCATTGGAATCGACCCTAAAGAATTACTAAGGAAGATAAATTTTACCAGGAATATTTCGTGGGTAGTTAATTTTAAGACACTGAAACAAAACTTTGCCTTTTCATATTTTAAGAGTCAAGAAAAGGAAAAAAGGTGACTCTATCACTTTCAATTGGAAATGATCTTGAAAGGACAAGCGCTCGAGCGATATTTTAAGTTTAATGAGTCAAAAAGATCAAATGACTACTCATGATGATCTAGGTATAAAGGATTACCGGGTAACCGTGAACTGCAGAATACCTCCCGACGAACTGAGAAGTACGGGCAAGCAATCTCCCCGAATGTTGTGTTTGGTGTATCATGTTTATAAGGTAGGAAACTCAACTTCCTATGGATAAATGATTTCAGACCTAGTGGGATCTCCCTTCGTATATACGATGGTATGAGGAGTGCAAGTTCGTACTAGCGTTGTCTAGTGCTGAAGCGAACAACAACTGCTAGGTTTAAAGACGCTGGAACACGTCTCTAACCTAGACCAAAATGTGAGCATTAAGTTCAATTCTTCCTTAGGTTAATTCAATAAATTCTAACGGTTGATCTTGAATTAGGTTTCAATTACAAGGCCCTACCGCTGTCATTTGAAAAATCCTATATGCAGTTATATGAGAATAGAGATCTTTGTCTTCGATGAAAGTTATCACTAATTGAGAGATAGAGAACACAAATAAATCTCCTAAATGCACTTAATCTTCCTATAACAATGTAATAAGTTTTATTTCATTTCCAATTCTTATGATGATACAATTCTAGCTTCTCAATAACGCTACTAATAGAATATTTTCGCTTAAGTAAACTAGAATGATTTTCTCCTTTTCATAAAATGCAAAATGAATCTTTCACATAAAGCACTTTAAATGAAAAAATTTACAATTCTGAACAAACAAGCATCAATCAAATCTAAAGCATTATAAACGAAACTTGAAACAACTTCTTCCCTAAATCGAACAAACCAAACACATAAATGCTTCAATAGACAAAGCAAGCAATGTAATCTATACTTGGAAAGAGAAAAGAGACACTCGAAATAAGAAAACAAACAAGACTCTTGCACTCATTCAATTGAAAACAAAGCATTATAGTCACTTTTGGGTGGAAGAAGAGAGTCTAAGGGTCAAGAAACACTAGCACTAGAATTGAAGAAATTCTGATTTTTTCTTAACTCAAAGACCAGAGAGACTTTTGAGCCAAAATTAGTGTTGACCAGCATGACTTTCAGGCTAAAACTAGCATTGATAGGCTTGATTGCTGCAACTATTTGGCCAAAAATAGCACTAATCGAGGGATTCAAAGAAAAAAATAAAAAAGAACTTCACACAGGGCCAGACTTAACACATCATAGGGTGGGCTAAACCAAGAAGCACACAAACCAAGCTAAATGAAGCTCTCTACTTAGGGAGAAGACGGTCTAAAAGGCTTACAGGGTCAAATTCACGAGAGAAAAACACACTGCCCAAGATTGGGGACAAACCCTAATCTTCACTTATAGGTATCGATGTGACTGCCTAACTAAAAAAAAGCGATAGAGGTCGATCAACGTAACTGTTTCTTAGCATATCACGCTTATCGACATGGTTGTCAGTGGATTAAGCATGCTGAGTGAGGAAGCCAAGAAAAAAAATTAATAATTAAAACAGGGACCATATCTGCTACTATGAATTTCAAATTTAGACCAGTAAGCAGAAGAAAAGAAATAGAACCAAAGGGAAAAATTAGAACTAGAAAAGTTCACACGAAATCATGAAATCTAAGATAAACAAAAGGATTTTTTCCCCAACAGAGTCACCAATTTGTGGTGAAGTAAAATTATGAATGCAGACACAAGCAAATTCCTCTGCCACAATTGATACATTCTATGGAAGATTTCCTTAGGTTAGAACCAATTAAGAGGACCTACCTCTTAGTACGCTTATCCTATTTGATGATGTCCTTGCTTGCTTTCTCCAGCTATCTCTCACTTCCTTCTTCAAACACTATGCATATTGAGAGTTTCATATTGAGTTCTGAGAGTTTGGAGCTTAGCACGTTTTACCTGGGAGTCTCCTTCATAGATCTGAATTATTTTGTCCCATATGGCTTTGGATGTGTTGAGCTGCATGACTTTGACGAATTTAGATTCTGATAGACTTCCCAATAATGCATTGACAACTTTGGCATTGTTTTCATATGCTTTCTTTTATGTAGGATCTGTGGGGACTACTACTGGATATTGGTATCCTCCTTCCACAATTGCCCAAACATCATATTCGAGTGATTGAAGATAAGCTCTGGTTCTTATCTTCCAATATGCAAAGTTATTCTTGTTGAATATTGGTGGTCCGATCAATCTTATTCCTTTGTGATTGTTCATCTTGTAATATCTCCCTTCAAGTGATCAAGCTTCTTGTGAAGGACCTCTTTTGATACCAATTGTTGGGAAAAATGCTAAGAGGGGGGATAAATCAGCATTTACACCTTCATAATAATGATTTTCATTTTGTTATTTTATAAAATCTAATCAACATATATCTGCACCTTTAAAGAATGCAACCAGTGTATAGATAATAAACTTTGATAAACAACTAATTCTTTGTCTTAAATCTGAGTGTGATGCATTAAGCAATAAACAAATGTAATAAGAATAAAATAAATCAATGCACATAAGCAACACACATGAACACCAAGATTTTTCAAGTGGAAACCCAAAGTGGGAAAAATCCAACGGTGTTGTCATTTTGGTCTTCAATATTCTTATTATAAAAAGTGTTTACAAGTTTTGTATTGGTGCATACTTTTTCTAGTACAAAAACATCTACTTGTTGAAGGGTACAACATTCTCTTTTTCTCCAACTTCTAACAGAAGGGAGCTACAACCCCTGAGCTCTTGTACTGGCTGATATGTTTACTAATATGTAGGCGCCAACCTACATAAGGCTACCACCTTCACTCTTCCTCCAGGGACCATGTTTCATAAATTTTCAGACTGGACCCATCAATAACATTGAAGCTCAAAATCAATCACCACTGCAATACAACCATCAAATAGAACTGCATCTATCAACAATCAGTCAATCTGAACAATCAGATCACTGTCACAAAAAACACAGAGATGAACCTAGAACACTGCATCAACAACCAGAACCAACTGCAATCTCAAAATTCATATGTCAGAATGTATACACTACTTCAATGAAGCCAACTTGCATGTATACGCTACTTCATTTAACCCAACCTACGTATACCTCTAAAGATACCGAATCATAAAACCTATGAACCAAAAATTGTACCAACTGTGACATTCTGAAGATCTACGGTCATATTACAGAGTTCTAAACAGATAGCAGAAAAGATCACCCTTCTCACTCAATCAATCAATCAAACAGACTCAATCTCCTTATACAATCAGTTTTACTTTCGGATCTAATGAAGACATCATTGACAAACAACAGTAAAACAACAACACTAATCAGATTGATCAGTCATCTCTAAACAACAAGATTTTCTTCTGCATACGCTACTTGGAAGTGTTGAGCCAGTGTGTATATGTGCCTTTACCAAGGCAAACCAACGTATAGATCTGCAAACAATAACTTATAACTTCACAGCTATTCCAGAATTCAGGTAAACCTAGATCAACATATAAAGAATAAAACATGCATTAACAATCAGATCTATCCCATCCATGTTTAGATCATACAATGATAAGTCATTCAGGTCTCATGATCCTGATCCAACATTATATCTATAGGTGCACAAGATATTTCAGATCTCTATCATAACCATGGCCCTTACAATACAAAATATACTTCAGATAGAAGTATTCATGAAAAAAGCCTTTTCTTGCATGCCCATCCCTTTGATCTTCTCCTCCTTATATACTTAGAGCCTTTTTCAATACCTTGGATCAAAACAACACTTAGAACCTATGGTATTTTGAGACGAGATCAAATAACCATTACTCTACTCAATATTGTGGGCTAATACCATGGTATGGACCCTTAGTATTCATTAGTCTTGATTTTCCATCCCATATGCGCTTTTCCTCCTGTGAAAGTGTGTGCATACATATACACTTCTTTTGTTCTGTAAACCCACTTGTATGCGCTACTTGGACTAGGTGAACCAACATATACCACTTAAAACATTCTTTTTTTTTCACTTGCTTGAACATAGTAAACATAGTGAACATCCCATACTATCAAAGTAAATCTAAATTAAATAGTGAACATCCCATACCAAAATAAAACTGTTAATCAATATTGAGAACTTGCCCAAATTTGAAATTATGTTAATTTACTTTGTATGTTTGTGGACAAATGCATTAGGCTTAAAAATATGGGGTTGTCCCTCCAACTCTCCCTGAGACCTTCTCAATAACAATGAAGAAATTTATTGGTTCTTTTAATTAAATAAAATAACTAGAAAAAAATAAAAAAAGTCAAAACCTTAAATACAACGCTAATTATGTTTGGGTATTTATAATATATTTATCCAACTCATCATGTGGCATGTTTAGGTTTCTATTCTTATCATTGAATCCAGAGGTGTATTATAGAACCTAGTATGAGGGCTATGTGTGATTTTTTCTATGCTCAAAGAATCCTACAACCTTTGCTATTCAGAGGAGTGATAATTAATACCATTTAATGTCTGGGCACTTAATAAGAATTATAATCTCCTTCAAATATTTTCAGATATTTACATTTTCACTTTTTGATTTATCAATAGAGGAAATGCTAGGAAATAATTTGGAATCATGGAATGTGTTGTCGAGCAATCATCAAAATTACTACGACATCTAGTAAAAGAGGAAGAGGTCGATAATTAGAAACTGGATTGTGGAGATAAAACAGAGAAGATAAAAAGTGATGAACGATTTAAATTCATATTTTGTCACAGGTGGATTAGATGCAAATTTAATTGGTGCAAATGTTTTTTTGTTGCGTACAATATCTTTGTTCAAATGTAAAGAACACTAAATGAGTGTCAAATGTCAACATGCCATAGTAATTTCTCCTGTCTATCTCCACTTGGAATCTTTAATCCAATATATGTTGTTATAGGAATTGAAGCTATTGCATTTTCAGTTTGTTTAGTGCAATAACCTTTGCTTAAATTGACACATTTAGTAGAGTACATATGAATTTTAATGGTGTTACAATACTATAATTTTCTTTGATCCATGGTTTTTATTTGCGACTTCTTTAGTCATGTGTAGCTAGAATGCTATTTATTATTTATAGCATTTTAGATAGTGCCTTCAATGCCTAACAAATATTATGATACAAAGCCACATTAGCCACCTTTAGTACCTATTATTTTCACAAAGAAAATAAAAAAAAAAGAATCTCCACTAGCAGTGAATCCATTGATACTTTTTCCTTATACACAAGCCCATCATACCTTAGACAGATTGGTAGTAACACTGCTATAAATGCTACCATTAACAATGCAAATAATGTTACCTTTGAAACCACTATGGCTTTCATGTACTATCATTGTAAGTATTTTAGCATGTTAATAATCAATGACCCATCACACATACAACTGATGTATCTATATGCAATGCATCAAGGTGAATTATGTAGAGGTGATGTGATTAATTTCATTACATGGTAAATCATAAAGGGGAAATTTACATAAAGGAATTCTAAAGCCATATATATAGCAAAAATAGTAAGTGTTTAATGCCAAAAATTTCCATAGGTATTTGTGCAACAAACAAAAATATGTAGTACTAAGCAAAGTCTTTCTGTAGAAATCACATATGAGAAATTCATTATGGATCACAAAAGCTTGAATACAGAAAATATGCAGTATGTTTTACTAATCAAAACACATACAATGTTCCATTAGTACCATAATGTCTTTATAATATAGTACTAAGTTAATAGCCTAAACATGGTACAATTGATATGATAACAATAATAAACTTTTGAATATGTTTATTATTTCAATAAACTTCTGAATATGATTATTATTTTAAAATACTTTATGATTATTATTTTGAATTAAATTATTTATTATACAAGGTTATATTGTAATTAGTTTGTGACAATAATGTTTCAATTTTACTTAATTTGTAAATTTCAAAAAGAATGTAACAAGACCTTCAAAGAAACTTAGGAGAAATCACTTTCAAACCCCAAAAATTTCGTTAAAAATCTGATGAAAATTACAAGGAAAACATCATATATAAAACCCTTTTAACATTATCTAATATCACTAGACGCATACTAATTTGAAATTATTATGTTTCACTAATATTTTGTTGACGTGGAATAATGAAACCTCACGTAGAAAATGTAACACAACAAAAGACAAACCCAAAAATAATATGGAATGGAATAAATAGCCTACTTTCATTCCTTAGGAAAGTGCCTTAGATAACATTTATTAAAGATCCATCTGGACTATGTCAAACTTAACCAATATAAAATATACACATAACTCAATTGAGGTACATTTAGTTACTCATGCTATATATCTAATAAGCCTTGGAACTAGTGCTCCTGGTGTCATGAAGAAATGTTGACATGAAGAAGTGTGCCTATTGAGATGAGCATCTTTAGCAGATCAGATCCTCCTAGTTTAACTCAAAAGCATCCCTGTTTTTTCCTCCTACTTCAGGAACAACAATATTCGCAAAAAGGACAAAGCCTAAAAAAATAATATTATGTTATGTTCTGAATACATATGCATCCATAACAATTGAGTGGGATTGAGGTAAATGACCATTGTACAAGAAAATGTGGGCAAGAATAATAGTGCAAGGGTGGAAAATTCTGGCCAAGTTGGCATCTTCGTTGTAGAGTTTCTAGGCATGTGGTGAAGAGGCAATGGAAAAATGCAATGGATGGAAAACATCCTTTGAACTACAAAATGCAATAGTAGACCACTTCTCACTCTGTCTACATTACAATGATAGAGGCAAAAGAATCATACCAATATGAACTAACACTTGATGTGTTGTATCAACTCCATGAAATTCATGATGTTAATATATGCCTTCATAAAATGTGATTCTCTTCTTTGAATAGTAATTTTCAATCCAAAAGAGGACTATGGAGAGACACATTTTGCATATGATGGCTATCAAAGTGGTTGAACATACGAATTGCACTTTGGTCACTAACAATGAAAATAAGGGATTTGTTCTTTAATCATGATCTAAATACAATTACACTAAACATTTTGTTTCATGTGACACTTTGTTCCAACTAGCATTTTGTTTCATCTAAGATCTACAATCACAATTTTTGCTTTAGTTTTTTTTTTCTTTAACATTTTTTTCTATTTAAATTCTTTGTAGACTAAGGCATTTTGGTTATCTTGGATTATTTTGAATTTACATATATTCAAGAAATTGAATTTAAAATCGCAACTTCAACTTCATTTGTTTGAACAAATTCAATTTCTTTCAATCTATTACCTTTCAACAAAGAAAACTTGTCGTGTTTCTTCTTATGAAAAGATAACTATAAGATTAAAGAAAAATAAGGGTTTATTTTTAAGGAAAAACAACAAAAAATTCGTACTACAGTCATGATGAATACCATTTTGTCTTCCCTTATATTAAAAGATAAAGATAGGATTCAATTAAACAATAAAAATAAGATTTAACTAGCAATTGCACCACATGTTGCAATGGGAACGCCATAAGGCAAGAATGTAGGAAAAAGTAGCCTAGAGGACCACATGATAGAGGAGAAGCTTTGTTTAGAAAGAGAAGAATGGAATCTCGTGAGAGCTTAGTACTTGAAGTGTGAATTTTCCACTACCCCATTCAATTATCCCAATCTTTTCTCCTCTAGGAAATTCACATGTGATACCTCTAAATACAAATGGCAGATATGGTCATATTTTATGTTGAAAATGCAACAAGATGATGGAGCTTAGTGAAAAGAAGTTGCCTTCACTAAGTGGTCCCGCAGGCTATTTTTGGCACAAAGTCTATTTTTAGACTATGTCTATTTTTAGACATA